>NIPQ01091887.1:78418-88856 GCA_002806875.1 Lepidotrigona ventralis hoosana
GGAAGGTAATAGTATAATTTTATATGCCACATAAATGGTAACTCCCAATAAGGAGGCTTTAATTGTGAATTTCAATATTTTGCTTGATAAAGGTTGAGGAGGTATTCTATAAAAAAAAAAAAAAGATGGAACGAGAATATTGGTATCTGCAGTAATTCATCCATGAATTCTATGTTAGCTTCATATATATATACCGCATAATAGGCCATATGTCGGAGTCTTTCACTTTTCCCCAGTTTTCGACTATCCCATTGATATGTCCTATGCCAACAACTCCTACAACTCTTGGTACTTTTAGCCCTTGTGAAGTATATTGTGCTGCAGTAGCCATCTGAAGATGGTATGTAAGATACATGTCTCTTTCTGTGACAAATGTCCTCTCTATCGCTGGATATTCTTCCCTCAATGATAAAATCATTTGTTCTATCACTGATTTCCGCTTATAACGCTCTACGTCTTGTTTACTAATGTGAGAGTCTACTCGTACCATTAGCCAAGCAAGTTTTATTATTTCCCACCAAGATAATTCTCTCAATGCACGTTGGAGCGTTACATTAATCGAGCGATCCGCTAACTGAATAATACAGTTTGGTACCTTTTTCGCCTGAAGGAGCACCGTGGAATTTATAATTACTTCATGTTTTTTTCTTAAACCAGTTAAAACCTATTCTAATTTACCTCTTCAAACGCTATACGAAATTCACCACCTGGTGGCATTCCAAGTTCCTTAACAACATGAGCTACCATGCGGTATAACATAATGTGTAACAATCCATTATAAACTCCATAGTGTCTTATCGTTTCAATCAAACTTTCTGCAAAGTGAAATAAATGAACACCATGTCGAAAGCATAATGCTTAAGTAGATAATCTGAAGAACTTACTAATATTTAAATCTGTTGCATTACGATACAGAGCTTCCTCGTTAATGTTTATAACGTCGATTCTAGCTTTACACAACTCAACTACAACTATCTGAGGCTGCACAGCCTGAATGATCTTTAATTGTAAAGAAAAAATATATGTTTTTATTATTCTACTAGGAGGTTCCTACTAACTTTGAGAACAAGGTTTATTGCAATGATCCTTAAGTATACTAAAAGATATCTAATATGTTCAGTACATATAAAATTTAATTTATTTACCGTTGCAACATCATTTTGGCTCTCAACACTAAAATGTGCTGTGCCTACTAAATATAGTTTTCCTCCCTCTGGTGTAGTAAGTAATGTTACTGTTTCTGGTAACCTTTCGTCTATGCTTGCATCATATTCCGGTTGAATAGATGCACCACTATCTTTACTTTTATAATTACTTTCATTGTGAGTACTAAATCTCAATTGATGACCAACAATTTCTACAGTGAAGACAATCTTGGTTTAAATACATAGCTTAGTATCCAAAAAGTTCATAAATATGTAAAAATAACATCTAGAAACTATCGTACAAGTGATGATGATACCTTGACGTTTTGAAAATTTTGTTTTACTTTTATATTGCACTGGCATTCTGAGAGCACTAATATACTACTGTGTTTCAAGTTTACACTATAACTTAATCAATATTGATTTTATTATCGTATTAGAAAGACAAAGAGAGAGGAGAGACCTTGTAAGTCTCTTTCTATAGAAACCTTAAAACATCAGCTGTTTTAAAATGTCTCTTCAAATGGCTAACATACTTGTGACAGGCTATATGTCAATAATCATCTAATCATAAAAATTAAACTATAATAAATTACAAAAATGATGTAAAAACTGCAATATTTTTGACGATATTACCATCACTTATGAGTGTTTTGTGAAAATTTTGATTATCACCTTTAGTTTGATCCTTTTTAGAATCTGTCATAATTTTTACAGTATTCACATTTGGTTTTGATTTATCATCAGACTGTACATCTATTTGCAATTCACTACTAATTAACTTTTCAGATGGAATTGTAATTTGTAAACTTCTATCAACGTCAATAGTATCTTTTGCATCAACTACAAAGTACCGCCTAGTCAGCAATACATTTTTATTCTTGCCAAAATCTGAGCTCATGACATCTGAAGACATTTTATACCTAACATTTCAAAATATATTATATACAAATATATATGAGATTAAATCGTTTCTTTCTGATTTTATAGTAAACGAAGAACAAATTTAACTAATTTAGTTAATTACAAAATTTAATTAATTTAACTATCATGAAAATTTAATTAAACTTATATATTTAAATTAAATGGAACATCGAAGCAAAATTATTTAACAAACGCAGAAAAATTACAATTCTAAAAAAAGAATCTCGAGGAAATTAATTAAAAACACTTAAATTACATTCTCCTATAACCTCAATAAATAACAATATGGTTTTAATAATCGCATCATTCTAATCACAAAAATGATACAAAATTTTCCTTACGGAAATGTTATGTTGAATGATAACTGATATTTTCAATGTATTTTATATTATGTCGTAAATAACCGTAATAAACGAAAACAAAATTTGGGACAACTTTGTCACTTGTAGATGACGTGTCAACAACTGACAACGCTGTACAAAAATCGTTAATAAATAAGTATTCAGTTATTAAAATAAGTCAGTTCTAATAAACTTGACAAGATAAATCAAGTTTCTCTTATTATTAGATTTTATCCTTTACTTATCCACAAACACGCAAAGTATGGAGGAATCAAAGACAGTGGTATACTATCTATAGTAATCAGTTAACTATATAGAAGGAAGTATCGATTGTTGTCCTAATTTTATATTTGGCGGTAAAAATTATGCATATTAATATATTATTTCCCCTTTCTGTAATCTTGTTTTAACGCATGAAATTATCTTCCATCTCGAACATTTGCCATTTACTGATGGATATATTCTATTAAATTATAATAAAGACTAAAACGACTACCACCATTGTGTGAATAATTCTATTTTTCAAATTCATTCGAAATCGAATTCTTTAAAATTAATCACGATTTTATAGTGAGTACATTTTAAAACGAAAGAAGTAAAATGTGCAAGTAAAATTGCAGACATATTTATACCCTTGTTTAATAAAAATTTAAAAATTTGATAATAATGTACAGACATGTATATGCAACAAATACACAAATATTCCTATGTTTAGATTTAGAAGATAACAACAAATCTGATTTCACATTGCATTAGGTTAGGTTTAGTTATATAGAATTTTACAAAAAATTTCCGCGGTTTAATAATGATTATCAAAAATATTTGATATTATTTACTCACCAATGCAGTGGTAATCTTGCAGCAATCTTCGGTCGGCAGGGAATTAGGAGGATGAGATTGTCCTTGTTGCATGTAATTGCATTCTTTTTGTTTAAGATAATATCTCGGACTCCCTATTTCACTTCACTTTCTACAACAATATAGAAAATATAACAATTAATTTATAATTCAAATAAGAAGACGAACAAGTTGAAAAATTCAAAATGGCCGATAGAAGGCGCCATTCGTGATTCGAACGTAACGAAAAAATTTGAATTGAATTGTCTACTTCAACAATTTTCATATGCTGCAATTTCTATCATCTTGTTTGTAATTATATATTTTGTCGACATAAATAACCAAATCCTCAATAAATTAACTATATTCGCGAAGTAAAATAAATAAAAGTGTATTATACAAAAGGAACGTATTAGTAATGTTCATTTTGATATTACAACATTTCATATTATAAATTATATCGACACATAATCTTTAAGTTATATTGCGTATGAAATGAGTAAAAGCTTACCGAATTTGTGGAAATATTGTTGAAAAAATTCAGAATATTTCCATCTCACACAGCACACGTACTATACAAACCGCGCGCGACATAACGACTGAAATAAGAGTCACTCGACTTCAGGGTCTACACGAGTTCCATGCAAAACGCGGGTAAATTTGAATAAGACAAACATCATTTTGCAAACTTTTCATGTTCTGTAAATTATGATAAATATAAATTCGCAACAAGTGATAATTGTACGTATATATTTAAAAATAAAACAGATAACACCTAATTAATAGGTTTTAAATTCGTCATTTTTATTCTTTTAAATGTCTCTCATTGAATTATGAATATTTTAATGCAAAATACTTGTTAACTGAATGACTTGTAGATAACATCACTAAGTAGATAACAAACGCAATCTTACAAGTTTTAAACATATATTTATTATTCAATTTTTTGTGATTCGCACATTCACACAGTTCTTAGAGTTTCTTACACCTCGCATAATTTATATAAATTGTTATCGTTTTGAGCTGCATTCAGTAAAAATAATCTTATTTAAGCAGTAATGAATGACACTCGACTTGTGCAAATCTGGAGGTATCAAAATATTTTCTTTAAGTTATAAGGGAAACGATACTTTTACTTTTCCTCCTTTAAGTGTATCTCTTAATTTTCTTCTTTTTCGTTTGTTCTCAGTGTTCATCTCTTAACAACGTAGTAAATTTTTTTTCTGTCTTATAATTGGAATTATTTAAGGCCGTCTTCTTTCGCAACATAGGAAACCATGTTAAGTTTGATCTTTTATCATCAACAACAAGACTACAATTGCTTGCACTTTGTGATAATTATGTGAAACTTACAAACAGCGATCTTACCTAAAAAGTACAAAGTACAAGCAAGTATCGATGAATATAGAACTATGCAAAACATTTAATTAAATAGTATCATTTTTTTCTGTAGTAATAATATCTCTGTTGGTAATTTTGATTTTTAAATGCTTCATTTTGAAAATGAATTTAATTAATACACGTTTCTATATTCAGTCGTACTTGCCACCATCGCATCAATCCTTATTGACAAGAAAAGAAATATAGAAATTTCTTAGAAAGCCATTCTTATGCTAAGTACACATATCAGTAGTTTTTACACGTATAAGCTCATTATAGTTATGGAAATATCCTATCCTTTCCTTTTGCACAAATAATACAATGCGCAACCAATAATCAATTTACTGTGTGACAATCAATCCCTGTTTTTGACTTAAATCTATAAAGTTTGACTAGTATGCAATACTTTTATACAATAAATAAACATACATACATACATATACATATATATATATATATATACATATATATATATATATATATATTTGTATCCTCATTAAAACTATTTATGAATATCGCAATGTAATAAATTTGACCAGTATTTAGTACCCTTTATTATGATCCTCAACAAGATAAATTTTACTTCGGAAGAAATTTTTTTATGTAAAAACAATCATTTAAATAAATTTAAAAGAAGCAACCGTTTTTTTTTTTCTTGTCCGGTACAATATCTTTACAAAATGCATACATTTTCTGCTAGCTGTTTACTTAATTCTTCTTTTCTACTCCATCACTTTGAAAAAATTCTTTTTACAAAGTAAAACACTATAAAAGAAGCCCTAAAGGAAGAGTATAACTATCTGTTTCATTCATTTTGGTCATCTGGCCTCGATTTTTTATATAATCAAGGTACAGTAAAAAAATGTTCGTTTCTTTCTTGTATGAAATAAAAGGCACCAAGTTTTGCCAAACATTTAGTTTGTTCATAGGAGTGTTCATCATTCAATTTGATATTGAATAAGAGTAGCGTCCTACAATTGATTCAAATATTTATGCAGTTACTCATTTTTACTTTGACATACGGTTTAACTTAAGATTTTTCTTGAAAAATCAAGCAATTAATATATTCTTATATAACGATCCTCGATTTCTTGCAAAGTAACGTGCTTTTACAAAGTCTAATTAAACGAGCAGTGTTCTGCAATAAAAAATACGTCTGCAACGTCAATTCTGTATCTGAACGAACTCGCATGCAGTTCGTAACAATCTTGAAATATAGTCTTTTGATATATTATATTCAATATTATATTCATCCCACAAAATATTCAATAGTGCAAGTATCAATTCAAATTTACTTGAGTGCAAGTTTCACAAATGAATCCTTTGTTTTACAAACATGGGATTATTAGAATAATCTTTTCTGACATTTAGTGATAATTATAATAAGCAAATTATTAGAAAAACATGTTGAACAGTAATTTCATTGAAACTTTGTACTTCTTTCAAAGGATATGATAGTATATGTATATATTTGTTCATGTCATTAAATATAAGAAATGAATGTATAATATGATGTAAAATATGAGAAATTTAGACATATCTAACTTTTATGAAAACAAAATGTAATAATGGCTATAAAGTATTAATGAATGTATCGGTATACAACAAATTATACACTCGCTCTCTTTTTCATTTTCTCTCTTTCTTTTTCTCATGCTCGCTCATTTTCTCAATAAGTTCACTAAAATGCTTAGAAATGAACATATCAAATTAGTCTTTCGACGAACATATCAGATAAGTCTTTTGGTATCATATCATAAATAATTATAATATATCAGCATTAATTTAGCTAGTTTCCACATTTAAGAAGTGGTTATGACATATATAATTAAATTAAATACCATGTATAAAAAAAATATGTATGCTTCAACTTTTGTAACAGATTACATATTTCGACATATTTCCATAAAATAATACATATATAACAAAAAAATATAACATTAAATTCATAATATATACTTGAAATTTTGTTATTTTTTACTACATAAATGAATTACTTGAGTGTCTACAAATACAAATCATCTTCATTCTTTTATATATAAATACATAAATTATGTAATAAATGCGAAGTATGTTTGAAGACACTCAAAGATTTTACTGCTTACAATTTCAAGTTCTTTTTTTCCCTTTTATTAAATTTCAACAACTGTGCAATTGTCTGTCATACCATTTATATATATATATACATTTAATGTAAGAACCATAGTGTATATTCTATCAGTAAATCAAAACGATTATATTATACCATTACATTCACCACTTTTCTCATCGCTGTTTTGTACTATTCGTTTAAAAGTACTGAAAGAATATATATAGATTATAACACACAGACGGCTCACAACAGAACATTTTTACGCAGCTCGATGTATAATTAATAAATCGCATTAAAAAATATGAATGTTGGAAATTTTTAAAATTCGATTATACCATTATAGTAATCTAATTTCCATCTGCTCCAGTAGGAATAATTACTTTTCTTTCTTTTTCTTTTGACAACACCGTCGGCAGGGCGGATCTTGTAAAATGTTATTCGATTATTTGTGCAAAATAGAATCCGTCGATATGAATTATAGGAAAAAGATTTCCCCATTAAAAATGCTGTCTCTCCAACTAATTTTTTTTTTTTTTTTTTTGCAAAAACTGATTTTAAGCTCACTCGACTTGATTTTCAACATGCTAAAAAAATATAGTACATTAAATAATATAAAATTTAAATTATAAGCAGGCTATTAACAAACTTTCAAATAATCATCATCTTTAATTAAAATAAATTATTTGAATTTTATGTATGTATGAAAGCTTTAAAAGAAATGAAATTTGTAGTCGAGTAAGCTTTCAATAATGAATACTATAAGGGCATGATAAATTCATGGTCCCATACACATTTCAAAGATGTTTCGACTAGATGATACATTAATGTACTAAACATCGTGCCAGCGATACCTTACACTTGTACCATATACTAGTATGATACAAGATTGCATTACATATTCCTACACATTATATCACACAAACTTACTTAGACTGTATATATCCTGGGCGTTCGTTATGCAAAAATCTTCTTTGTTAAAGTCATAATATAATAAGGTCTCATCTTATATAAAATTATAATTTATGGGACTAGTGTGTTAGTAGGCCTGCATGCTCTTGTGCTAACGTTTCATTCTCAGGTGCTACTGGCTTACTTCAAAAACTAAAAGACGTAGGCACGCAGTTAGCTTAGTTTCATACGCTTTGGTTGACTCGTGTTTGATGCATCTGAAAGAAATATTTTTATTTTAAAAATATTTCATGCAAATGGATAAAACTCATGACAAATATTAAACAACAAACTCAAAGACTCACCTCCGTTAGATGTGGCGCCGAACGCGCTAACTAAAGAGCAATTTTGACTTTTCTGAAAGAAAATAAAACCAACTAATAATCTACTAGTCATTCAAAATATATATTACATCGTTTGACAAGAATACACACATCTCCCATTACTGCTATTGGAGTTGTCCCTGTAGCAACAGCTACTTGATGCTCGATCAAGTAAAACATGTACTCATCATACAATAATCGAATCAGATGAAATGATCCAAAACTAGCTGCGCTTCTTAAGGTAAGGTCACGAATGACCATGGAACTATTGGATGAATAGTAAAAAAAATAATCAAAGACACAAGAAATTAATCGTCATTTTTCATGTATTTAAAATAATTACCTATAAAAGGACCATTTAAGCAAAAATTGTCGAGCAGCTTTTGCAAATGTTGGCTTTTCTTCGAACGGTTTAAGAACTTGGGTCACAACGCTCTTTAACCAAATTGCCCAATCTTCCAATGAATTCTGCTGTTGTAATGTTACCTTAAAATCTGCTTCCAAACGTTGTACCATTGCATAGTCGCATTGACATACCCACGAAGCCTATAAAATATACGTACGCGTGTTTTTTTATGTTAAAAAAAAGTGGTTACCTTAAATTAATTAGCATAGACACCTGTTCTTGCACATTATGAAAATCAACGCGATTCAGATCAGCTAGCATTTGATTTATTTGACTAGAATTCTGAAGCACTGCACGTGCAGCTTGAGCAAGGTGATTCAACGATGTATAACGCCTTAATGTCTGGGCAAACGCAGACACAGCAGTCAACTAAAATAACATCTCTGTTAAAAAAAGATATACTTCATCGGTACGTTTTAATACTACCTTTATTTGAGTCATTTCTTCGGGACAATCAGCCATTGCTGACGTTAACCACGACTCTAGTCCTTTTGCAAAATTTCGAATAGACTGTGTTAAAGAACCTGAAGATTATACATTAATTAGTCATAATAATAATATAAACAATGGCGTAATCAATGTAACTCACTCGGTATAGGTCGCAATACGTTAGGCATTAGTACTTCTACCAAATTTTGATAAAACGTATAGTCAACTTTCCTTATGAAATCTTGAACTTCTGAGCATTTACACATCTGATATAGCTTAGTCCTACAAACAGCATAAAATGTTTTCAAAATTCTTTTCATAAATTATAAAAAGCCGAACATTAGAAATCTTACTTCGATAAATATTTTTCTTCCTCACACTCATCGCCATTATTATTGTCCTGACTACGCCAAAATTCTCTCCAAAGGCTTTCTACAGTAGCAAACTCAAAGTTGAGAACAGCATCTAAAAAGGCTTCACAGTGTTCTCTGTATATACTACGGAACGTGTCAATGTCTTCTAACGTGCAATCTTCTGGAAGGGACGAACCGTGCCCGACTATTATTTCCGGAAATTCTGGAATAGCACCATTCGCCTCACCAAGATACTGATGATACTGAGGCGGCGAATTATTTGAAGAAATATTTGTATTCGAATGCGTATTATTTTCGTACGTAGTATCCTGTTTTTGATTCACAAATTTGAATCGTTTCGTTTGCGAATTTGTACCTTGCTGCTGACGAGGTGTTCCATCCTCGTTTAACATGACTAAAGGAGAACTGGGCTTAACGCGAATTCCATAGTAATGATATTTTGAATTTCCCCTGCGAAAAGTGGCAGTGATTGAAAACTAATGTAAAGTATATTTAAAAATAAAGTTATTTACCTTGTGCCCAGTCGTCTAGTTCTTAAACCCAAAAAAACAGAACGTATTAGTTTCCCAAAACTTGCGGCATTTACAGGATCTAACTTATTTTCAGAGCAGTGACGTAGATAATGATTGTAAAGAGTCGATCTTGGAAGAGAGACACCATCTGCTGTTTCATAATTTTCAAGCAACCAATGAACCTGATTACATACAAATCATTATGAACTTCAACATTATATCATCAATAAACATAGGGTATAACACTGTATACATATAAAAAAATTAAAAGATAAAATGCCAATTAAAACGACACATAAAACCCACACCTACTAATAATATTCATGTTAGAGAGAAAATCTTGCATTGTTACTGAACTGAAGTAAATCTTGAACATATATAAAAAAGCATCTCTAAAGAAGCACTTTTACATGCTACAACAAATTAGTACAGCTAAGCTTACAAATCAAAATTATGTATCAGCTTACTGTTGCTTGGGAAACTCTAGTGGCATGCGTCATGTTTGCAGCCGCTGCCGCAGCGTCTTCCACAGTAACAGCAGTACCTCCTGAATTACCGCTGATCAAGTACGCCCCTCCACCCCCGCTAACCACAGTTTCCTATCAAACAACCCAACATACCAATACCACATTAAAAAAAAGGTAGCTTTATTATAAAATCTCCATTCACTAACGCAAATTTATATTGTATCAAAAACACATCTACAAAATTTGTAAAATAACAAAGA
>NIPQ01091888.1:0-19854 GCA_002806875.1 Lepidotrigona ventralis hoosana
TTTCACACCAATATGAAGGTCCCCATGTACATTCTTGTTCACCTAAACGGTGAAGATTTGCTGGACCCTCAGCAGTAATCACTATTCTTGCTGAGGATACTGAAACAAATATAATAATCATTGTACACAGTAAAATCATAAAATATCTGTAAGAATAAATTGAATAATATAATCAAATTTTTGTTTCTCAGATCATATTACTTTAACGATAAGTTAAAAACAATACATCCAATATTTTTAATTAATATCAAAAAGAATATATATTTAACAATTTGGAAATACATGGTAACAGAAGATTCTTGTTAATCATAAGTTATTCCATAGTAATTGTTAAGCACTGACTCATCCCATTCATCTGAATAAGCAAATCTTTGTGAGTAAGTACAATACGACTATGGCACATAATACTCAAATGAAAATATTCAAAATAGTAAATATAACGAGCACTATTTAAACAATATAATCTCCATGATGTGAACTTATGGTTCCAAGGTACAGTAACAATATTTTCGATAGGACTTGACTGCACATAATACTCAAATGAAAATATTCAAAATAGTAAATATAACGAGCACTATTTAAACAATATAATCTCCATGATGTGAACTTATGGTTCCAAGGTACAGTAACAATATTTTCGATAGGACTTGACGAATTATAACGTAAAAAGTATGATTCGAAGAAAAGATAGCGAATAAAATTATAACGTAGAAAAAAAGAATAGAGCTACATTTGATTATGGTTGAACAAAGAAAATGCGGAATAATCGAGCTACTTACCAGCAAAGATCGCGCAAAGCGTGATCAAAATCTTCATCTGTGCTGCTTAATTTGCCAATGTATTTGCGAAAAGGATATCGGTCCAAGGTACTTAAGGATTTAATCACAATTATTTATTTGTGGCTTTCTTCTTCTCGATGCTATTTAACGATGACGTGCAATTACCCTTGTAACAAATTCCGTTGCAACGTAGTTGAAGAAAATAATGACAAATCGTTTAACAATCGACCACTAGGCGCTACTGTCAAATGACCGTTCGCAATGCTTACACGCATTTTTTGACTCATGCGTTTTCTCATTCCCTCTCCTTCTATGTCACTGCGCAGCCAATAGAAGCAAGGTATATCAGTCACGTGATGCGAATCTCCTTTCTTACTCATTGTACACAAACAATTTAATAGTTTGTGCTGTTGTATTATTGAAATACATGTGAAATAGCGTTTCAAAATTTCGTCGAATTAGAAACGAAATTATGCATGTCTATTTTTCAATCGAATGATGCAAGTAACTGTGTTTCCTCACGTTAAGGACGATGTTTGTAGTGTCATCTGTTGGTATGTAAGAAACTGAAAGACGGTTACTAATTACACATTAGACACTTCTTCAGTTACAAATTAATGTTTGGAATTTTATAATAAGAATTATGATATATGATCGAGTGAAACATTAAAAAAAAATCATTTGCTAGAATGCAACAAATTATTATCAGATCACAATTATATATTGCACATTATATTATAAATCGATAATAGATACGTAAGTGAATTTAGATAAAAATTGATCGATTGCTGTGTTTGACATTGCTTTATAATGAAATGGCATCAATATCAAAATCAGAACAACGCTTTATCGTTCCTTTGTTTTCTGCAATTACATGAAGTGTAAAAATAATTTGTTTCTTCATTACTCTCTTATGATATCGTAAATTATCATTAATAATTTATCATTTTGAAGTGAAACATATTTACACTTGCTTCACTGTACTGGATGTTATTTTAATTAAAATATTTTGTGTAAAATTTAACTCACTTTGTCATATTAATAAAGTGATTGTTAACATGTCTAATTAAATGTTATAAATATTATACATATAAAATAACAATTACATTATTATATATGCATTAATTGATTGTAATAATATGCATTATCGATACATTAATTATTAAACATTGATCATTAAACATATATATATATATAAATATATAGATAAATATTAATTATTAAACATATATTTCTAAATTTACACGACTATTTTTAAGTTTACTGTTCAAGTTAAAGTAAAAAAAAAAACATTTAAATAGAGATAAAAATGAATTATGACAACGTTAACTTCCTTAAGTTCGCATTATCATTTCACACTTTGCCATTCGCGTTGAAAAATAAAATGTATTTATCGACATAATAATATCACATGCGCGTTTATTATCAACATTGTAATGTTTTTTTCTATAATATATAAGTACGCTTTATACTTTCGCAATCTTTAAAATTAAAAATTTTAAGTTAAAATTAAAAGTTAAAATTTTCAGTTTCAAGATCGAGAAATCGAGTAATCTAGAGTAAATTGCGTGATCTATTATTGTATTGTGCCTTTAATCGATATACAAATATAATTTTTTATTTATAATTTGCAAGTTTAAATTTGTTGTGACATTATTGTCGATGGAATCAATGTCAAACATAGAACTGGATATTTTGGACGAAAATATTTAATTTTATATTACACATTTTATTTTTGAATTTTCAATATGATTAAATGAATGCTCTAATTATAAATCAGAATGTCATAATTCAGTCATACTTAAAAAGGACATCGATTTGTCGTAGATTATGAAATATAATTGATCTGAATAATTTTTTATATATTAATTTTTCCATGTACATTTTGTATTTATATATTTTAAGAGATATGATTTATTAATAACATTTTATGAATTTTTCCAAAAAACCTGTCAGTAATGGTTTCCGTGGTGTAGTGGTTATCACATCCGCCTAACACGCGGAAGGTCCCCGGTTCGATCCCGGGCGGAAACATTTTTTTTATTCAATCAATATTTTAAGATTATTAGTCTATGAAGTCTATGAAAATAAAAAATGTGGTATATTTTTAGATAGTTGTATATTATAGATTACTGTAGATTAGGAATTTTTATATATTCCATCAAATAAATTCTCAAATTTTCTTAGAAAAAGTTCTTATATGAAGTCTATGAAAATAAAAAATGTGGTATATTTTTAGATAGTTGTATATTATAGATTACTGTAGATTAGGAATTTTTATATATTCCATCAAATAAATTCTCAAATTTTCTTAGAAAAAGTTCTTAAAAATCAACAAAGTATTTCTCGACAAAAATCTAATTGCTGCAAATTTTAATTGTAAAGAAATAATATTAAATAGACTTAGAATTAATCACGTAAATTTACACGTACACTTCTTTCTATTTTTTAAATTCATAAATAAGTAAATCCTAAATTTTGAACTGTTTTAAACATAGTACCATCACTTCCAATATTACCGACTCAACATATAATAGGAAGGATTATTTAGTTTCGCTTGTAACCACCAGATGTATTGTAATCTTATTCTATATAATTGATAACGTTGTAAATAGTATAATATGTTGTATGATAGATTTATTTAAATTGTAAATTATCATTCAGCCTCCGGTATTGTATTCTGTAACATTAGAAGATAATTTTATTTTAAAATATTCCATTTATCTACTGTTAAATTAGAGAAATTAATGCAATTATTTATCTACTATAGATATTGATGTAACGTATATTTTTTCTCACAGATGTCGCTGAAAGTTTATAAAATGGCAATACATAATGAGAAATTCAGTAACACTGTATCCATGGCAAATACATATTGACTTAATTTCTTACAAGTTTATATCAGCTATTATCAATTTAACCAATTATTCTTCAACGTGGGATCTTGCAATCTGATAAGTGAAATATCCTTCCTTCATAAGAGGTATTTATTAGTCATATTATTAATTTTGTACGTAGTGTACTCGAACGTATTCATCAATCAAGTTATTGTAACAAAATGATTAAACCGCATTCGGAATTAAAATACGATTTACAACCTGTTTGTATGCGCAAATTGATAACTGTGATTATTAGACACACTGAGACTTGTAGAAAGTAACAAAAGTGACAAAAACATATCGGGGATAAAAATCATTTTATAAAATCTTCTCAAAGTTACGTCTACAAATATTAGATATCAATCAATTTCCTCGTCAATTAGTTCGAGCTGGAATAATACGAAAATGAATTCCTCTATTCTGATTTATTAAAAAACGCCACTCTATAATTCTGCGAAACGCGATCGTCACGTGATAACAACAGGACAATTCGACAAGTTCGACTGTTCTGCCGTTGTACCGCGGAGAAACGTGGCGATGTAATCACGGACGGCGAATAATAATATTCACGATAATAATATTCACGGGCGGAAATAAGTCCCACAGGTGAAATGATCAAAGTTGAGCAGGCTCGTCGTTGCTGGAGGCTGTCGCCGTCAATTTCTAGCTAATATGTCACGTGGAAACTACGGAATTGGCCGGAGGGCGTCTTTGATCTCGCTGCAACCCCCCCCCTTCTCCTCTCCCCCCAGGAACCGGCGTGCCTTGTCCACCTTCCGAAAACTCACCCTCCGAGTCGTACGCCACGTACGTGCCACGAGGGTCGCTAAATCCAATTTTATTGTTTGCACGCTCAGGAAAGCCGGAATTACTCGATCCCGACCGTGAAACGTAAATCGTTCCGTCGCGTCGACTCGATTTCGGCTAATTTAACCGTGTCGTAATCATTAAAAAGAATAAGCCGACGAAGAATATTCATTTCCCGCGTCGAGCGTTTGATTAATATTTAAGGGCTTGTGGAAGAGATTTCTCGCGAGCGAGGTGTAATCTACGTGAGATCCGAACTGTTCAATATTTTTTATTTGACGNCTATCAACGACGTTAGTATTTCCGTTGTCATTTTTTTTTTTTTTTTTTTATATTCCCGTTTGTAACTTTGTGTATCTTCTTTATTCGAACAACTTTCTAATCTCAATGTATCGTGAGGAATAACTTGGCAATTATATTCATCAATATAAATTATATTTTTACTCTATTAAAGACTAACGTGAAGAAACAAAGAGAAAGAGAGAGAGACCCCAAAAGTTCTAAATAAAAGCGAAGAAAGTTTCAGGCGGGCTGGTACATTGATAGGAAAGAAAGATAGCAGAAGGGCAAAAAATTGACTTGGCGATCCGTGTTTGGCACGATCATAGATCATTCCATTGTATCAAAAGGGGGTGTGTATACACATTATAACAGGGACATAATGGCGCACCAATGTGTACACACAACGGGGACAGCGGCGACACAGAATGTGCGGTGTTTGGTCTCCATTAATATCGGATCGACTGGATGGTTACTGCAGGCCATCTCTTGTATCTCTGCCGCTTTTTTTTTTTTTTATAGGGCCATATGTCTCGTGCGTGGATCGCATCCCGTGGCGGGACGCTCATTTGTCAGCAGGCAATCTGCCATTGTCGCGATTTGAGGCCGGCAGTCAAAACATCCGTGCGATTGTAACGTGAAAGAAATTTCGATTACGATCAAGATTCAAGTTTAAGTAGACTGTGATTATTCACGCGTTTGTCGGGAATTCGAAGGCGCAAGATTGTGGAAAACAGGTATCGCTTGTAATATTCAGCGAACGAAACGAATTGTTAGCATTGGTTCCAGCTATTTTTTAAAGAGTTACGGTTAAAATATTTGTTGGTAAAATAATTGTAATTTTGTGACATTTCGACACGTCAGAAACAACTAAAAACGTGTTACATATCGAAAATACGTATCTAAAAGTATCTCTAAATTTTAGTTATTCAAGCTTTGACGGGAGAACGCGCCCGTCTATGAAACGAAACAGAGGATTCGACCGTTGGAAAAATAGCTACGATGGTTTGAAAAGAAGGGGGATTGCTCGCGTCGTATAATATCAATGGCCGATAGAGGTGGATGGTGATGATCGCATCACATTAGCAGCGGAGCGTTCTATGAGCGACTACCGTGGAGGTCGTGGCCACCGTCTATACTCGCTTAGAACCCCACGGGCGTATATATTATACGCTGGAAGTGTCACCCTAGCTCTGCTACCTCGGTGTAAAATAAACGATACCTAATTATACGCGTCCCGTCCGCGTGAAAGCCGAACCCGTAGCAAGTGCGTACGAAGGTGGCCCGCTGCTTAATGGGATTACGAAATTACAATTTAGATTGATTGTCCGCGCGCCACTGCCTCTGCACAAGCAGCGGCAGCAACTTCCTATTTACGATGTATTCAAGAGGCAGGATAAAGTCAATGGCGCGAGAGATGTATTTCTTGGAAAAACTAGTGCCCGATGGAAGCGAATGTTGTAATTGGAAAACGAAGGCTACGCGATGTTTAATTGTTCTTTCATATTTTTCACTGTCTTTCTATTTACTTTATGGTTGTTGAATTGCTTTTGTTATTCAGATATTCTCTCGGTGACTCTGCCGGAAAAAATTTGATAAGTATATTCAAACAAAGTACCAATTTGAGAAAGACTACGACTTGCGTTGTTCCTGTTCCACAGTTTCGTTGTTTATACCATGTTTCTACATTCACAATACAACGTCACATTAATACATTCACGCAACTATTAATCTATGTCCATCTAATTTCTCGCGGCAGGGGACAACGTTGAAAGCTCGTAAACTCGCGCCTCGAAGTCGGAAAAATTCCCGTCTCCGGTGATCTAGGCGCTTCGTAATTTTCCCGGTAATCCAGACAGGCGCAATTTCAGGCAACGATAAATTTTTGTTATTCACCGCGATCGTTCCCGATGTTGTCAATTCCATTTAAAAATCTCGCCGGTTTCGACATCTGGATGCGCCCCGGTAATATATAGAGGTGTCTGCGTTGCGGATATCGTATNTTTTTTTTTTTTTTTTTTTTTTTTTCACCAGGCTTCGCCTGCTGCCAAGAGGGTGGCTCGCAGTGGGTGTGCCTGGCGATGATTAATTAGCGTTTGATGAATATGTATGAGAGAAAGGCAACCAACTCCGCTAACACGTACACACAGCTAGCATCCCCTGCGTTACAATAACGCGGCCAACCCCCTTCGCATAGCTCGTTTCAAGCTTGTGATAGCTCTGCCTCTCTCTCCCCGTTTCACCTCTACGGATTCTGCGACTCTTCCGTGAGCTGTATAACAATGCGTTTTCGGGTAAAAATTTTTCGTTACTGAACGTGGACGTTTACCCAGGACCATCCATTATGATTTACGCGGATCTCATACATACACAGGTTCACATTTCGCGGTGAATTTTTGTTAAAACACGCCGGCCAAAATGTGAAATCAACGACCGACGATTGAAACCTAGTCTCGAGGTTGAAGATCCAAATTCGCCAAGTTCTAATTTGTGAATCATCGTTTCATGTTAAATCGAATTCAAAGAAAGTTAAAGGAAATTAATTCCAAATGTATATCTCCAAATGATTCGAAAGAGAATTGCGTTTCCATCGTTTTCCATCACAAGAAAAGAAAAAGAAAGAAGAGCGAACGCTTCAGTTAAAATAAACGCGGAACCATGGTGTATGTCTGGTGGTATCGGTGTAGAACGCGTGACACATCGACTTTCCATGCTGTGCGTCCGATTGCAGGTATCGGGACGCGTTCTACACCGATATCCATCAGTATCGCATAAACTGGCCCGGTTGTATCGCGGGGAAAATATCACGTCCGCTAAACTGCGGCAGAGCGTGCGAGGGGTTTAGATTTCGGCGAAACGCGAGGTTGTGAAAGGCGAGCGGAACGAACGAACGAGCGAGCGAGCGAGCGGTCAGGCGCGCGCGCGCGCGAATTGTTCGCGCTGCGAGGAGAGAACAATGCAAACAATGGCAGGACGAAGCGCTGTGGTGAGACCCGGCTTACGCGGTGAATACAATTACATTATGAACTCGATTACCATTTAAATGGAAACAAACGTGAAATGCTAAAATACACCGACGACTCTCCGCCTCTGCCAGCCAACCAGAGCTTGTGCCTCTCGGCGCAACGCGCGCGAAAATGTGCAGCCGCCTCTCTCTCTCTCTCTCTCTCGAGTGCTCGATCATCGGTATGCAAATAGCGTGCACGGCATAGCGTTTCGCCCGCGCTCGGGAAATATTTCGCGCGAAGGGATTGCGTCGCGGAGAGATCATTTTTGCCGTTTTTCGTTTTGCCTTTTGACATTTTCCTGCTTTCACCATTGAGTGAAACAAAACTCGTCGTTCATCTCCGGTGATCTCGAGTCGTGGTTAATTTCTTTAGAAAGAAAGCAAATGCAAACAGGGATCGTTTAGAGATTGAAGATTATTGCAACAGGCGGTCGAAAAGAGAATTATTCACTTTTGCGGTATGCTTCTTCGAAATAATCGTTTGATTCTTCGATCGAATGCCGTTCACTTAAAAATTAGAAATTAGACCGATGTGTATGATTACGAACCATTATTTATGATCAGGTAAAATTAAAGAGATAACAAGATAGTCATCTTAATAAACAATACATATTTATAAGTTACACAATAANGAGATAACAAGATAGTCATCTTAATAAACAATACATATTTAGGTATAAGTTACACAATAACCTCCATTACTTCAAAGATTTCGCATACATTTTCACACGTCGAAGGTACGTCCGTGTGAAATTCCTTGTACACGCGTTTGGTTTCTGCTCGATGGCCGTGCAATGAAAAAGAACTTCCGTTTAACGTGTCCCATCAGCACCCCTATTCTAATTATTATACACTTAATTTCCTAATGAACCGTATCGAACGGGCAGGCTCGATGAAACGACGCACTCGTGCACTGATTTCACGGGCCACCTGTCGCACTGCTGTCCTATCCTCCCCATTGGTTTCGTCGAATTGGACACGCCGGGTGTAAGACATTATTCTACGCGAAGGGTCACGAAAGCTCGACGGACGCACGATTATTTTCCTCGGCATGTAATTCGCAGCCAAGGGCTTTCTTACAACGCGTCGATCGCGAAATTTATTGGAAAACTGTACTCGGCAATACAACTTCAACTGCAGTTGTTTGCTGCATCGTGCAAATTGATGGAGCGACAAAGGCGATTTGTTGTATTTGTAGAAGTTAATCACCGCGTGCAAATTATGCTGTATCATGCAATCTGTAATATTGACTTGTTAATATTCT
Organism: Lepidotrigona ventralis hoosana; assembly: GCA_002806875.1. Classification (NCBI taxonomy): domain Eukaryota; kingdom Metazoa; phylum Arthropoda; class Insecta; order Hymenoptera; family Apidae; genus Lepidotrigona; species Lepidotrigona ventralis. Next base: position 9,016 of record NIPQ01091888.1, read on the forward strand.
TGTGTACATTATTCGTACATTATTGCAACCATAATCGCGTTGACTGTGCACATTAATCACTGCGCACGGCGTCGATCAATTTCAGAACATTCGTTGCTTTGTTCCTTCTTGCCTTCGACGTATTGGAAATTTAATTCAAAATTCATATTTCTCAAGGAAGGAAGATGGAAACTAACGTGAACGATTAACTAGTATCAAAATATTCCTTGCGCTTGCAAGCTGCTTCACTTCCCACAATTGAGATGTGGAGCGATAATGTCACTGTGGAATGATAATAAAATTTATGAAAATTTGACGGTGTCGATCTCTGTTCGAAAAAAGGAAGCAACGGCTCGGAATTCCCCACAAGTCATAGTGATGCAGCATGGCCGATGCTGTTACCTGGTATTCAGTGACCCTACATAGAATGTACCTTTCTCTAGAATTCATGAAAGGATGGAAAACCAGGGGCGTGCCGTTTGTACTTTTCTATTTGGACGTTTTCGGACAAAGCTGTATCAATATTTCTTTCGTTTCCGCGGTCGTATGGCGTGAGATCCGTATATTCTTTGCACCCTTCGAATATTATATGTGCAACGTTTCACAAAACGTTTGTCGCGGCTCAGCCACGGACATTTCGTTCAAGTAGTTTATTTCAATTCCAACTTCAATTAAGCATTTTCAAAAATTCCGAAACATCGTCAAACGTGAAAATTCGATTCAACTTCAACAGGGATTTTCATATATTATCGAGTCAATCATATTGCGGACATTTCAATCGATGATATAAATCAAACTTCTCCGCTTGGCCTCACAAACCCGCGAGCTTTGGGTTTAGACGTAGATTTCAAATTAGAAATAAAAATTGAAACACTCTGAAATTAATTTTTCAGTTTTGCAAAAATTTAGTTGCCCGACCGCATACGGGGAGAATGGATCCCTGGATCCATTTAAATGGCGAAAAAGACGCGCGTAACGCGAGCGATGTTTCACAATCAGCAGGATAGTTAAACTGCGGTGAACGTGTGGTATCTCTTCAGCGTGGCCGAGTTTCACCGGTTGTTCTTTCAGATTTTCCCTTGGAATCCTAATCCCATAATATCCTCGGGCCGATATATCGTCGTCGGTAATGGAATCGTGCATTCAAATGGACATCGTTTCCCAGCGAAATGTAGGAGGCAGAGAGAGAGAGAGAGAGAGACGCCGGGGATGATATTGCCAATATTTGGTTTGATTCTGGTGCGAATGTGCAGGGTGTGTGCCAAGGGGGTGCGAGCAGCCCCTTAAGCGCGAGCACCGGGGTCGGAGGGTCGGTATATGTTAGACGTTCGCCGATTACCATTTGAATGTTTCTACCCCTGGTCAGCCTTTGTCAACCCTCCTATGACAGTGACCGCACCTATCTATCTAGAAAGGGATCCATTCTCCCTCTTCTCTCTCTCTCTCTCTCTCTCTCTCTCCCTCTCTCTTTTCGCCGCCGTATGTTTGCTGCTGGCTCTTCGATATCCAAGGATAGACGTACTTTCAGCCTTGAAATTCCCTTCTCCCGTTTTCCCTCTGGCACTAGCCTCTGTTGTGTCGCTAGCTGTGACTTTTCATCTCGCGCGTATTTTATTAGCATGTTTTATTAGCCTTCCTTCGAAAGGAAAGAGATGACGTTAGTTCGCAGAGTGAGAAGATCACTGATCGCAAAAGTAATAACATAGAAATGGAATGATATAAATTTGGTAGCTCTGCTCTCCGATTAACACCAGCTTGATATGATCATTGGTCAAAACACGATTTAAAGAACGGCGTTCTTCCGTTGAAACGTTATCCGTAGCTTGTTATCTGACGGTATGACATTACCGGAGATCAGATCGTCGGAACAATTATCTCGTAAAACGGTTGGCAAGGGTTTGCCGTTCGTATTCACGGATAGATCCGTGATTCGCGATCGTTGTTGATTCAGCGCGTTGAACGTCGCACGTGCACCCATGTAGACGTACGCAAAGCTCCCGCAACCCGAACTTCAGCACGCGCCACGATTATGCGATTACGCGATTACGTGTGTGTGTGTCAGGTTCCTGTATCCCAGTGTCGGCCCATCCAGGGATAGGTCCACGATTGATACCACGCATGTCACCAATGACGTGCAACGTTTTTCGCTTTGTCTTCACAGAGGAAAAAAAAAACACATATCTCGAGTGATTTGACCGAGTTTGAAATTTCTTCTTACCTCTATGCAACATTACGTGTGCAATTCGTGTGAATATTAGTACTTTAATTCGTGAAAATTTCGTCGAATACACGACCATGTTCACAATGGAAATTAACAACTAAAAGTAAATTCCATTAAAAGTAAAATAAGTAGAAAATTTGTATAATACAAGCTTCTATCTTGTGTATTTCATTCACGTCTCTAAAAATACACTGTCTTATATATCTATATCCAACAACAATAAATAAAGTATCTGACAAGAATTGGTCATTTTGACCATTTTGATAGTTGACGAGTATTCATTGACGCTCGGTGTACGAAATAAATACAAAATTACAAGTCGGTTTCAGTGTTTAAATACAGTAGGAGTCGTAAGAATGGCGCACGAAATGTCCCCAAATTTCACGCTGACGCTGATAAATCAGAAAGAAACACAATGTGTCCGCGTCTTTGGGGGGAATATGGTTGGAGAACATTTAAAATCGCATAAACGCGTCCGTGCGCGCGCTTTGCCCGTGTACCAGCAAGAATTAAGGGAGGTAGGAGTGATAGGTAGCTGTGGCACGAGTCGACACGTGGCAGTGCCGTTTTGTACAAACAGCATTATGCACGCTCGTGCTAACATAAATTACTGCGGGTTTAATATCGGATGTCGACGTTGGCCATGGCCGACCACCTCCTGAGCAAAACACGTTAAATGCGGCTAGCCAGATCTCACACTGTCACGAAACACCGACTTCTTTCGAGCCTTTTTGATCGCAGGTGTCGGCGACATTATCGTCCCATGCACTGACCAATAGTTTTTCCATTAAAATCCTCTAAATTTTCATACCTTGACTCGCGCAAATATCTGGAAAATTCGTTGGATATTCCTGAGCATTATCGTCGTACTGAATTTTGTTGAGATTTTTTTTTTATTTCGAAACGAAATGTGAAATGTGGAACGTACTGATTTAAAGATTTTTAACCCTAACTCCAAGCTATTTTTCAATTATCTTTTGTTTTTTCTTTTCTTTTCTTTTCTTTTGATAATTTAAAAATATCGAGTGCCACTCAACGTAACAATTCCTGCGATAAAAATTGACGTTGAGTCGAAAGGTCAGATTCGAGTCTCTGCGTTTTTAAATCCTTGAAGTACGACAGAGGTAATTAACAAATGATCTCCACATAGCCAAAGTCGTCGAACGTCTTCTTTCACTTTTCTTAAAATACGACAAAGATAATTTACAAATGGTAAATCTCCACATTTTCGTAGTCTTCTTTCTCCGGCCTATTAAGGATCAGCATCCGGTTTCGAAAGATCAGAAACGCGTCTGGCATCGGAGAGCGGTGTCAGCCATCCTCGAAACATTTCATTCCGGTGGAATTTCGATTCTGATCCAGATCCATTGATAAACGGGCGGCTTTAATTCATGCACAGGCGGTCTGCATTCCGTCATTCTCCGCAGGGTGTCCACTTATCGAGGCCGTTTCATTCCCTTCTTTCGTTCATTCTCGCCTTCACAGTCGCTCAGGCTGCTTTCCAAGGGCGTCTCGTAAGGCTCCCCAAAGTCGCTTACAAGCTCTTTCACGCTCAGCAGCCGTGAAAGAGCTTATTGTGAAATTTAACCGAGATTTTCCACGAATGCCGCCATTCATACACGACCGCTTTCCTGTCTTCGTTTATATTCAACCAGTCAGCTGTTTGTGAACCCGCGAAACACGATCCACTGAATATTTAAGTTCTTCCTTCCTTCCTTCCGTTTCTGCGAGGATACGCTTTCGTATGAATTATTTGCAACAACTCGCGATTGTACTCTCTGTAGAATCTCCTTCCCTACAAAATCCAGCGTTCAAATAATGTTCAAATTATCGCAAGTCAAGTACACATACATAATATAGCACAAAAAAATATTTATGAAGGTGTAAAATTAATTGTACCTTTATTAATATAAATTAATCGTCTATTAGTTTGAATATAAATTAAATTAATTCAATAAAATAATCCTTCAACCTTGCTGTTTACACGTTTCTTCCTTACTCGTCACTTACTATTCCCTGAACACTCCCGCCACTAAAAACATCATAAATTGGCTGGTTGTTCTTCGAATTTCCATTGCACGTGAAACAACGCGATCGAACAGCTACGTGTATACGTAAATGTTACCGTCTCCCTCGTGAAAAGTTAGCAACGGGTGATATCTTCCTTTGTGATGAATAATGTTCAAATTATCGCAAGTCAAACAAACGGAAAATTAGACGACTCGGACGACTTGTAGATTAGAAAATTTCGTGACTTGGGAATGAATACGTGGCATAGTTACTTAATTTCACAGCATAGTTCACATACTGTTCTACATATTATTTCAAAGTGTAACTAATTTCACGATGTAACGCGCGACGTGTAATAAGTAAAAGTTTCTTTTATATCCTCCGTGTTTCGCTACAAACACGGCGACGTTTATAGTTACAGGCGGTGTGTAGCGATGGCGGAAGTGACTTTTATTAGAAATCCCTACCCTCTGCCGGATGTAGTGCGCGAAGGAGTGTGGCTACGACAACCTGTACTAGGTAGTAAAGTTTCGCCGAAGGATAGAGACTGGAGTGCCAAGTTGAAGGCCCACGAACGTCTGTTCGCGCATCACACGCTAAACAGTATACGCAGAGATAATAGACTTCAGAGATCACAGGTGAAACGTACACATACACGTTAACCTAAAAGAAAAAAAAAAANAAAAAAAAAAAAAAAAAAAAAAAAAAAACTTCTGTTATTATTTTCGAATTTACGACTGATTTGAAAGATGCATAATCTTACGAATTGCAAATTACAGAATTCTCTGCTAAATTTTACGAGCGTTGCAGGTACCAGAGGACGCTCTAGATCTGGCTCTTACGACTGTATACGTTCACAGCAGAGATACACTGGTGCCGAAAAGCTACGTGCCGGTGCAGCCAGAAACTTTAGGACAGAGGACGTGGCGTGTTTTAAAGAATCAAATCGAGGTAAAAGCAATGTCCACTTTGATCAATAAATTTTTCATCTCCTTCCTCCGCGCATTTTCCTCGACGAATTAATTTAAAGATCATTTGGTGTTGGTTTCCGGTTGATTAAGGTTTACAAGACGCCGGACATTCCGGTGGGCAAAGATCCGATTTCGTTGCTTCTAAAGAGAGCGGAGTGTTATCACGGACCGGTGCCGGAGAGACGGGTCCATCCGAGTAGCGTGAAATTAAATATCTCCGGACCTCACTCGGTTCAATCTAATCCCGGATACAGTCGCAAAATCGACGGAACTTTTTACAATATTTAAAGAGTATTTAAACACGGATCTGCATGGTGTTTGAGATGAAAACCTGGCAAGAGAGAGAGAGAGAGAGAGAGAGAGAGAGAAAGAAAGAGCTGTGCTAACAGCCGTATTTGAGGAAATTAAATCAACGATTTTATGATTATCATCCGCACTCGTCAGTCGCTTCTGTGTGTTTATGAATACGCTGTCATTCTACCGCAATTCCCCCCTCGCTCGTGCTCGATTAGCAAAGTGCTTCGTTTAATAGTTTATTTTGTACAATTTTGCCAGTGGAGGAGTAAAAATTTCGAAAAGCAATCGCACAATGTAGCATTTTGCATTTAGCACTGTTTTGAGCCACTTATTTTATATATGTGCTGTTTTGTTAAATGCAACGATGCAATAAAGAATTGCAAAATTTGATAGACATCGTGTTCTTTGAGTTATCGTGAACAAAGATTTCTAACGTAGCGACAGTCCTATTTCTTCCCTTCAAATTATTTATTTAATACACAGCACATGTACATCAAAATTCTTATATAGTAGCAATCACTCTCTTAACACTAGAATTACCACACCAGTCATTTTGACTGGTCTGACAATTTTATTTTAAAATTCCTACTTCATGTTACATTTTTTCTTCGCAATGATGTAATGACTTTTGCAGGGATAGCTAAAGGATTAATATAATGAACTTTAATTTTGTTTTATTCGTTTAAAATAAAAGTAATTTTGTATCATGGCTACTTATACCAGTACCAATCATTTTGACTGGTTTTCGTAGAGATAGCTACGTCTCAACTGTCGGTAGTTCTAGTGTTAATCACACTAGAACTACCAAAATGGTCAAAATGGTCAATTTACAATTTTTCAGAGTAGTTGCGTTTTTTTAAAAAAATTACAATCGTATTGTAAACCTTCTCCTATTCCAATTTCCTTGACTCAGTATTTATGCTTTGGTGCTCGGTAGTTCCAGTTATATTAATCAAGACATCCCCAAGGCCGATGGTATCTCTTCCGAACGTTGTCGGCAAATTTGTTCGCTAGATGTCTCGCCGCGACATTGTGACGCGGTATCTCGGAAATCTTGGCAGCGATCAGCTTGCAGGCACGAGCTTCGCCCCTTTATAGACGTCGCTGTGACAAGAAGCGAAAGCGTGAGTCAGTGCACGATGCGTTCTCACTGCTCGAGCAACCAAAGGGACAGAATGTCCCATTACCCGGGTAATCCTTGTTTGTAATAAACCAGCACCCTGCTGCCAGGGGGTGGCGGAGGTGGAGTCATCTCCGTACGCATATGCTCCTCATGGAATATCATTTATGTTTCGCCCCGTGCACGGACGTTCTATCTTGGCCCCCGCGTTTGACCTGTCCAACCCCTGCGGCACCCTCTTCCAGCAGGCAGCAACTACCCACCCTTCCAACCTCTGTCCTTATACATATACGCCTAATCCGGCCATGATTGTCGCGACGACCGCCTCGTCACGAGAACTCCTCCTCGACCCGTGCACCCTTACTCTCTCTCTTTCTGTTTTCTTTTCTTCTCTTTCTTTATTTGGTTCCTACCAGCATCCTACCAGCTCGACCCTGTTGTCTTTTTAACGACGTTGGCAGGCGAATTGAAGGGAAACGAACCGCGAGGTTATTATTTCTCGCCAGAGACGGCGAGAGACTTCGTCCACTGGAATTGGTGATCCACTGTGAAGTTTTCGGGGTAAGTATGCCAAGTAAGGTGGAAAAGGTTTGCAGTTGTTCAAAGAAATTGAAGGATTGTAACGTTGTAATTGTTAATGGAGTACAGCTTGACTTACGTGAAATCAAGCTAAATTTGATTTAGAATCTTGTATAAATTTCGCGAGGAAATTTATAGAAAAAAAAAGATATATCTTTCTGTTGGGTAAGCGTGGCTTGCACGCTCGAGTAAACATTATTCGTCCACGACGAATCAAATAACTCCCCCTGTAGATTACATCACGTCGAATGTCTATCGACGTGGATCCTTTTTCTTTCTCGATTAGGGTAGCGTCGAGAAAGTGGCAAGAATAAGGGTGGAGCGATCAGAGACGATGGTGGGTAACGAGCGAGGTAACCAGCCAATTACTTGGCTGAACGGTTTTATTTGTATTTAATTCTTATTTAATTTACTTTTTACGGCTGCCTTCGTCGGCTTCTCTCCCGTTAACGAAATGGAAGATTCTCTTCGTCGTTGAAAATTCACAGAACCGTACCGTTTTCGGCTGCATCGAAAAAGTAATCAATTTTAACGAATGTAATAAACTGTCTGAATGAATGAATTGCCCGTCGCTCGGATAATTTTTTTCAGTTTACGAAAACTCGCCAAGATTCGACAAGTTTGTGTGGAAAATTTAATGAACAGTGGGTAATCAGGTATACCTGTTGTCGTAGTAAGAAAAGAATGGTGGTAGAAGTAAATTGGAAATGATTCTATACGAATGAAACTATGTCTAGTGAAAATATGAATTTCCATGAATATCTGCAGCCTAGCGTAAATGTTGAATGCTGCGATCATTGAACGTGTGTTGACGAATGAGTGGCTACAGAAACAATGATCGATTTGCTATCTTGCCAATTCCTGCGCGCATACGTTTACTCGAAAGGAAATTCCGCGTAAAAGTCGCAGCAAAGTCTCATTGATCCCTGCGGGATGAAGCTGTTATTCCAGTGAACTTGTTACGTTATATTTATCAGCGCGGTGCACACTGCCACCACCCGTCAAGCTTTATCGTCCCTTTCGGCCCCATTTTTGCTCCCTTGACTTTACTCACCTACGTACTGTCAAGACAAAGCCGCAAACGACGATATAAAGGACAGCCAGAAATAGGCTGTATTAAACGAATGATGCGAGTGATTTTTCGTGACGTTTAGCATATTCTACAAACGAAACCTACGCGAAGAAAAGTAAGAAGAGCCGTCATTTTGACGAATAGAAATCTCAGGTACACGTGTAACTTCGATCCTCGAAATTTATCTGGCTTCGCCGTGATAACTCGACTCTGCGAAAATTTAAGCAAACATACCGTACATTTGTACGAAAGATGTACGAAATCTCATCGATTTAGATATTATATTTCGAACGTAGAAGTTAGAAGAGGTCAGAGAACAAGCTTTATTTCAATTAGAATAATTTTTATATTTTTGTACAAAGATGTAAAATATTATAGAAATTTAATCGAATTTCGCTCCACCTCGCTCGCGAGGACAAATGCAAGAGGAGCTGGAAAGGCACGTGCCTAATCAAATAGCAGAAACTCTGTGGTTGGATATTTACCCTGTATTCCAGTCGATCTGGTTTCTCAGGCCCTTTAATGTAGAGAGAAAGCCACCCTCTTTGCAGGAGGTCAGATCTACATGAATGGTAGCTTACGAAGCTTATTTTTTAATTTCTGTTCAATATGTTGCCACGCCGCTCGAGTGTTTGCCCAACGTTTTAAAGTTATTTCAAGACAACTCGTCGCCAACACGTCACACCCCGCCAGGGTTTCAGCTGCAATTGTCTTTTCTATTGGAACAGGGGAAGCGAAATCACGGTCGCGTGATCGTCGATCCTGTGAGAGCGCTCGATCCTTTCGTCTCTTTTATCGCTTGAACAAACACGATCTGCGTCGTGAGTTTTATTTTTTAATATACAATATTGCTGCGAGATTTGCTCGCAATTTCACTATCACCTCGATTAACAAGCAAACCAAACTCGTCCGCGGAAATTTCCCATGAAAAGTTCATCTGAATTCCCTTTCGTGTCAGCGACGAAGCAATCATCCCTTTACACACCCCGACGCATTTCCTTTCTATTCCTGTAAATCGCCTAAAACACACACACACACACACAGAGAAGAAGAAAGAAGAAGAAGAAAAACGGTTAGCTATCGCTATTGCTTCCTCTGCACGCCGAGGCTTTCCTGTTTCTTCGTTCTGTCGCGGACGAAAGGAAAAGAGCCGGATTAAAAAAATGACGCGGCGAGAGAGAAGAAAACAGAAAAAGGAGGAAAAAGAGGAAGGAAGGAAGCAGCCTCTAAACGACGGTAGAAGGTCAAGCCCGAGATTACGAAAGGCTCGTGCGACGTTTGCTCGTTAATTAGGGAGTTCTAATTATAGTAAATGCGTGAGCAGAGGCAAGGTACGCGGAGATCGTGCCACGGCAGAAGCTCCGGGGATCAAAATGCAACCCTCCGCGAACGAGCCAAGATTACCTTCAAGGGTCCTCGCCGCCCCCTTCGCTAAGGCCAGGCCCAACCTGCAACGACGATGAGTCCTCCTCTCCTCCTCTCTCCCTCTCTCCCCCTCTCTCTCTCTCTCTTTCTCTTCATTTTTCTCTTCCCCTCTCTTTCCATCTTTCTTTAGAGCTATTCCGCTCCCTAGTGCTCTGAGCCATTCTCTCAGATATCACCTAAAATAACACCAGTCTGGATACCACTCGCCGGGATAGATTTTACTGCTCGCTCTATAACAAATAGATTAGTATTTCGGTAGACGTTTCCGCTAATCCCCCTTTCGTCATCAAGCTTCAAGATTATATTCGACTCGATTTCGGTCGATCGTTACGCTTGCTAACTATTCACGTCGATTGGTCGAACATCAGCCAGAAAAATAATCCACTTTGTGTTGTAAATTACAGAGTTACGTTAATCTTTATTTCCACATCAGAAAGTAGACCACTGTCAAGGCGACGAGACACAGCAGCAATTTCAATACCTCTGCCTCTAAATGAACAATGTAAGAACGTATAAATTCGCGAGAGATAACTAACTTGTTGAATTGATTTATTTGTAATTCGCAATCCCGATTATTCAGACGCCGGATCCGATCCGGATAAGGGACAGACGCGAGGCGTAAATCAAATCGGGACACGTATTTTCGTTGCCAGAGGCTAAACCAAGCAGCACGCTTAAGTAAACCTAAGCAAACACCATCTAAAACACGGGTTTCAGACGGGTAATCTCCATTATGCCCGCGGCACGTTTACTCGCGTCACGAAGAATTCTTCTCTAATTGTAGGAAAAACACGTCTGTGTACAGATTAGAATTAGGTATATACACAAACAGTGTGCAATATATATCGTTCCGCGGGAGATTGGTCATTTGAAGGAAGTTTTCAACACTCTGCTTTATCCATCGGGCCGCCACACGGCGAGCAAATATATATTTTGCATCCGTACGAGTGGAAAATGTGACAGTACGGACCCGAATGCTGCTTGTTGGGGCGCATTCCCCCCGACCCCCTTCGTGCGAAGATTCTGCAACGTCGTCACGTGGGAATTCGGACACGCGTTTCTGTTCCCCGTCGACCGACCCTTTCGTACCCCTACGTTGTAACTCAGACGGTCGCTGTTAGCTTTTTTCTTTTTCTTTTTTTTTTTTCTTTTTTGCTCTATGCTT
>NIPQ01091889.1:0-14397 GCA_002806875.1 Lepidotrigona ventralis hoosana
CTGATGGTAATCCTGGAGTAGGGCCAATGTCTTTGGGTGACTCTTTGAATTCTTTAAATGTGATAAGAGATGTAAATCCATTTCCACTTCCTTTTCCTTATCCAGGAAAATTAAGCGTTATATGCATTGCGTCGCAACAAGGTACATTGAAACATGACTGTGTATGGTACTTCTTCTAATAGCCTTCAGTTTTATATATTAAATAATTTGAATGTTTTTATTAGATGTTGGCTTACATATTGGTTTACCGCTGTATCAACGTTTAGTTGATCTTGCTGGTGGTGATAGCGTAGTATTAGTTCCTGAAGCACCGCTGTCAAAACATTCAGTTGCAGCCTGTTTTCAAAAATTATCAGAAACTAATTATGTGTCTTTTCAAGGATATTTGAAGTGTGGGAATTTAGGTTCCCGTATTCTTCTTTCACCAGCGCCTATGGTATATAATGATAAAGTGATAAATAAACAAAATTAATGAAACGTCAGATTCTATATAACATTCTCATATTATCCTAGCCGTACACTAAGAAGACAGATTTTGAATTAGTATCTGGTTTAATGATATCAAAAACCATTGAAATATGTGGGTTTATATCAGTAGCAGATGTTGGTAGTCCTAGTGCTATATCTAGACATTTGGTATTGCTTACACTAAGAAGACAGATTTTGAATTAGTATCTGGTTTAATGATATCAAAAACCATTGAAATATGTGGGTTTATATCAGTAGCAGATGTTGGTAGTCCTAGTGCTATATCTAGACATTTGGTATTGCCATTGGCCACAGAAAAGACTCCAAGCATGCAAGGAGTATCTTTAGAAGAAGATTCAGATACAGATGAAAACGGAGATGAAGGAAAAGTACCATCTTTCTGCGTATTATTACATGGAGCTTTGAAGGTAATAAATTTAAATCTTGTAATTGTGTAGAAATTAAAGAATGAATATTTCTTATAGGTTGAAAATATGGTAGCTCTTTGTTTATTAAATAGTGAATGGTATGGCTTTATATATTCATGGGCGGATACAAAAAAAAAATCAAATTTAATGTTAACAGTATTAGAACCAGGTTTAGATGTTGTGCCTTGGTTAGGTAATTTTAGCAATTTAGGTCCTATTGATGCAGCCAAAGGTGCTGCTGTTACTTTTCCAGTTAGGCCAAATGAAAAAAGGAGTTATACTCAAAATGCACCTTCTTGGATTCGCCAAGTTGGATTGCAATCAGATATTCAGAAAATTTTGAGGCATGCAAGAAAATTACCTGAAAAAACTCAAAACTTTTATAAGGTAAGATATGAAAGAGGAGAAGAGGATGCCATACAATTTTTTTTAATGTTTCTATTTATAAATTTTTGAATTACAGGAAGTAAATCGATTGCGTAGAGCTGCGGCGTCAATGGGATTTGTAGAACTCCTAGAAGGATTGGCTTGCATTTTAGAACGGGAATGTACATTATTACCTCCAAATTTAAATCCTGACTGTACAATTCAAATGGGTCATGTAGCTTCTTTAATAAGAAAACCAGAGTTTCTAGAGCTTAGATACAATATACCACCAGCACGTACAAGATTTCAACATGGAGGATCATAAATGAAATAACGACATGTATATATATATATATATATATATTAATTAATATACAACGACCATTTTTACAATGAAGAATAATTACAATATTTTAAGTAATCGTTAGTATTTATTAAATATTATTTTATAATTATAATTTTTGTATTATAAAATTTAGTATTTACTTTTTTTCACATCCTTCATAATACAGTATAAAATATCATATAAACCTTTTGCATTTTGTACGCTTGAATATCGATTGAAATCTGGAACATGAACAAATATTGTCTTTTTAGGTGCAATCTCTAAAGATTTATAAAATATATATTCACACAAATATCTTCCTGCATCGTATGAAACACAAGCATTACATTCTGTTTTGTCTGAATTTTCATTGATTATGTTACAGATTTGTTTGACATTGATTTCAGTTTTCAAAATTTCAGGCTCAATACTACTCTCATCTGGACATTTGTTAAATATATCTTCTCTCCTGTAGCCATTACTGTGAGCACAACATTCTATGGTTAAACATTGTGCTTTGTGACTTACCCCTACGTGTATAACTACCTAAAATAAAGAAACAAAGGAAAAATAGAAAATTATATTAACTAAATTAAATTGTAAGTTGATTGTAAATCAGAATTTACCATAGGTTTATATTCCTGCCAAAGCTTAGGTATACATGCTGCTACATCTTGGTATGAAACCGGAATCTCTTTTATAATTACTTCAACGTCCATCATCTCGTGCGAATTAGTACATAATTTATTCAATTCCTTCACAGCTTCCCAACTGGCGTTAATAACATGATTGCCAAATGGTCCAAATCCAGTAACTAAAGCTACATACTTTTTGTTAACTTCCATTGTTAAATACAACAACTATTTTATGTGAAGAAGCACATTTTCGTCTATTACAGAAATATTTGATTCGTGTAGAGCTCTGTTGTCACTTTATCACAGCTTGATAAGCGTATTCTTGTCATAAAGATTTATGATCAAGAAATCATACACAAGCAAGATACAAAAAAAAATCTGACATTCAATGTCTCACATTTTGAGGGAAATAATGAATTAATAATAATTCTATTATTTCAAATTAATTCTATAATTTATTATTAAGTTTTTATGCACAATTTCGTTTAAAGTTAACGTCAAAATTAAATACGTATTACATATATTGTATATCTGATTCATCGGGATTTCACGATTATTTTGGTTTTCTGTAGAAAATGATGATCATAAAGCGGTAATAATTTTTAAATGAAAATTATAAAAAAATTCATATGGATAGACTGGATATAATTGTATTATACTTGGATAAAAATTTATATTACTCATCATATATGGATTTTTAAAAATTTAAAACGAACAAAGTTATGATTAAAATGATATTTGAAACANTCAAAATTAAATACGTATTACATATATTGTATATCTGATTCATCGGGATTTCACGATTATTTTGGTTTTCTGTAGAAAATGATGATCATAAAGCGGTAATAATTTTTAAATGAAAATTATAAAAAAAATTCATATGGATAGACTGGATATAATTGTATTATACTTGGATAAAAATTTATATTACTCATCATATATGGATTTTTAAAAATTTAAAACGAACAAAGTTATGATTAAAATGATATTTGAAACATTGATCCGTTTCCAAAAGTGCTGTTATTACACGTTATTATACGTATACGTTGCAGATGTGTAATTTCTATCTTACATATATTTGGAAATATTACATAAATGATGTAAATAAAATAAACAAAGGCAGGATATTGGGATTTTAACTAATCAAATACAACTCCTGAATTCAAATTTCAAATTGGAAGAAATTAAAAGTTGTTCGTAAATGTTATTTAAGAATTCATAAATTTTTATCACAGATGAGATATATCTCGATATATACAAGTTTTGCCGGCCAAAATTTTCGACGGCCCTGAATTTTCGTTTTTACATAATTTCATTTGTTCATTTACATTTTGACACATTACATTATTTACGAATAAAAAATAAAATGAAAATAAACAAACGATATTTGTAAAATGCTAATGTTTGTATAACATTTATTTTTAAAAATATATTATACATATTAAATAATTCTTGGAAGTGCTCTAATTTTTCTTTGGAAAATGTAATTAAGTAATAGCCTCGATGATTCATAGTCTTTTCTCTGTCTTTTAATTTTATCCAATTTTCTTGTGTGCTGTGTTCATATACAACATTTACATCAAACGATGCAGCGCACGTTCAGCGTAAATATGACGAATGTCCTCTTAACGTTTTCTATTTCAATGCTCATGTGTCAGGCTAAAATGTATTTGCTTTTTCGAATGCGCGAGACGCTATCTAGTTTAGTATCTTACCAATGATGCATAAGGGGGAATCAGTTAGGGAAAATGGCTGATAATGTATTAGGAGATGTTTTGACAATTTTGTTTCTTTCGTTACACTAAGCGTGAGAGAGAGGCGTGTTATATTTCAAGATATGTCTTCAACCGTATTGTGAAATATACACTTTAACAAAGACTGAAAATATCTGTCGATGAACGTGCCTAAGTTGAGGAAGAAAATCTTGTCAAAACCTGTCCCGACGTGTTTCGAGTAGCTGCCATTAAGAAATGTTCGTTATAAACGTCTAAATAATTTTTTTTAACAGCCTCCGCGAAGAGAATATTTACGTTAAATAAAGTAAATATGTATATATAATTCAAGTTCATATTTCAACCAGAGGAAATTTATGTTTGTCGATAAATAAGTTGTTCTTTGTTGTTGAAAATTGATACAGTATTATTTCATAAAGAATAGGTGATTGTTTTGCAGAGAAGTGACAATTGCTTTTAGCATATTGAGATAAGATAAACTTTGTCGTAATCAATTTTAAAAGTAGCATATTCTATTACAGATAATCAAGACTTCCTATTGATCGGCGAATTTATCTTTTCTACGATGTAATGATACAATGATATTGTACGATGTAAAAGTGTTTATGACATTTCTATAAAAGAGAAATGGAAATGAAATATTTTTGAGGGCAATAAGATGCCTGTCAAACCATTCAATAATGGGACAGCATTTCGCTAGTCTCAGAGAATTTTTTAGAATGGATAGTGAAAGGCAGTCTTCCGAAGCATGTACTAACGTTATCCAGCCAACTCAGTTAAAGATGATGAATCAGGATGATATAGAAAATTTATTGAATCTGAGTCTGATCCTACACGAAGAATGCAAGACAGATGGGAATTTGGATAACGATAATTTAAATTTAGATCTAGATAATCACAATTCTAGATTTGAAACTTTATACAGTCAACCGATCGAAGCACAGGATTCAAAGAAAATTTGTAATAATGGAAATATTACTAGAGAGATATGTTTTAAGCAACAGGAAGCATGTTGCAGTAGTTCAGGAAGTAGTAATACTAGTAGTAGTTCTGAAGATAGTCCCATTAATCCTCCTTTAAGAAGATCTTCTAAAACTTTATCGTTTGGAAAACGAAAAGGTAAAAAATATATTTTTCATGTCTTTTCATGTTTGTGTGTTTGTTTGATATATATGATGCTAAAATTGATACGAAATTCAATATTATTAGGTAAACAACGCAATAAAGATCAAAGCCCAGTATGTACTCATGTACTGTCTTCGAAAAAGAAAAGGAGTAGCTGGGTATTAAAGTTTAACTGTGCTAAAAACAAAAGTTCTAAAAGCACAGATATTATCCCTAGTCAAGGGAATAACAGTTTAGATTGCGTTTGCACTGGTTATAGAAGAACGGAAGAACACCCAATGGGAGCTGGTGTTATATTTAATAGTCGATCTGCTCCTCAAAGTCCAGTGCTGGGACCACTTCCACCCAGTCCTGTGATTGATCTTTCAAGATTTAATCCGGAAGAATTTCCAATGGAAGTATGTCGTCCTGTCGTTGCATTCACGATTTGAGTTCCCGTGCAAGACTTGGCAACAGATTTTAATAATCTTTGTTGCAGGATTGTGACAAAAGAGCACGGCTACAACGTGCACGAGAAATGGAGGAAGGTGTCGAACCCCCTCCTGGTTATAAGCCTAATTATCCTTCGGGAATTCAAGTACATCCAAATGGGATAACAGTAGATAGTTTAGCAGCTTTGTTCCAAGCGCATGCGGGTATACAAGCTGCTGCGCTCACAGCGTTATCGCAAATCGACTTTACGTTAATTCCAAATATTGAAAGGCCAGCACATACGCAGGTAGACTTATTATTTAAACTTATTATTTAAACAGAAGAAACAATTAATTTAGATTAAATCAATGATTGTTAATCAGTCTGTGTATTTTCACAGGTTGATTATGTTCATTGTCTTGTGCCAGATCTTAGATCAATTACTGCTTGTTCTTTTTATTGGGGTAAAATGGATCGATATGAAGCTGAACGTTTATTAGAAGGCAAGCAAGAAGGCACGTTCTTGTTACGTGACTCAGCTCAAGAGGAATTCATCTTTTCTGTTAGTTTTCGAAAATATGGACGATCGTTGCATGCCCGAATCGAGCAGTGGAATCATAAATTTAGTTTCGATTCGCACGATCCAGGAGTTTATGCTTCAGAAACGGTATAGAATACAATTGTATTTTGAAAGATAATATACTACCAGTAAAAAGTACATGTAAATGGATAAAGTGTCATCCGGATCATTTCTTTTCAGGTATGCGGTTTAATCGAGCATTATAAACATCCATCATGTTCTATGTTCTTTGAACCTATGCTTACTATACCATTTCATCGAAATTTCGCTTTCCCTTTACAACATTTATGTCGAGCAGTAATTACGACACGCACGACATATGACGGTATAAATAAGTTACAATTGCCAAAGACGCTTAAGAGTTATCTCAAGGAATATCACTACAAACAAAGAGTACGAGTTAGGCGATTAGATACCGAGAATGATTTACAACCAGATGGAAGATCCATATCATATTTACCTTTAATGTAAATCTCTGTATTCATATTTAATAGAGTTTATCAGGCATTATTTTACTGATTTTGCATTCGTATCTACCATTTTATTACGGTGATATATGCTATACACACACACATGCGCGCGCGCGCGCGTGCGCACACACACACACACAGGATAGATAGATAGCAGAAACTAATCACTGCACAGGTATCGATACATATAAAAACTATAATTAATTTTTCGTAAATATTGCAAAATTCGAAAAACTATCTTTTTTGTCTAGCAATCTCCGTCCTTACTTTTTCTTCACGTTGTGATTATATTGCATACTTGCGATTAGAATTAGAACGTTTTTTGCTATCTGTATCTGTAAAGATCGATTTCGAATTACCACATTTTTTTTATTTATAATATTATAATGTTAGAGGTTAAAATTGTTTGCGAAACATTTTGCGCTTAACAAAAGGATCATAATATATATTAGCGAACAACTCCTACGCATATTCAACATAAAGTGAAACATATATAGTATAATCGACGCAGTAATTGTTGTTTTTCATTTTATCATGATCTCCTACATTTGCATCACAAATACATCTACACATTAATTGAAAAACAAGAAAAAAAGACTAGTAATGTAATAATGTAAATACATTAAAATAACAGCTTAAAATATACTGCACATTCTAAGTTTTATAATTTTAGCATTCTAAGTTATATAATTTAGCAATATCAAATCTTTCTTCTTATTGTGTTCTATTTTTCTTTGTAACATGTCAACTTAACTTAATCACTTGAAATATAATTTAGTTTATACATTATTATTACGTTTAAAAAGAATTAAAATATCTGAGATAATCTAACATCATTGTTTTGAATTGTTTTGTATTGAAATATACCCATTACTTTTTAGTTTTCAGGAAGTTTGATCCTCTTGTTTTGTTTATTTGTAATACAATGTTGGTATTCATTGGTATTAAATATAAATGATACAGTATTCTAAATGTACGCAATAATCTTAAACTTTGGCAGATTAATTATTAGATTAATTATATATTACATTTTGAAAAAGATCAATATTTTTATTAGATACAAAAGGAATAGTTATATAACATAATACATTCTGAATAGAGAGATATATCTTTATATATCATAATCAATAGATTGATTAACGTATGATTTTAAATACAGAAATTTACTATTAACTTAATACATAATAATAATTACAGATGTTTCTGTTTTGTAAAGTGCAACAACATATCGGTTTCTCTTATAATAAATTTAGAGAGAGAACTAAAATAATATTTCTTTTGGATGAAACACATACTGTGTAAGAGGTAGCACTATTTTACAATTAAAGAAGAAGAACGAAAAGAACAATATGATGAAAAATATATCTGTATATAACATGTAGGAATAACATATTAATTTTCAAATGTTTCATTGGTCACAAATATCAGTTTGTTACAAGATTTTGAAATATGTGGAATTACTTATATATTATAATAAAGACATCGTTATCATTGTCATGTACATTCTTAAAAGGATACTGATAAAATTCCTCTCCCATTTTTCAACCATATACAACTCCGTAACAAGCATATATCTAAAGTACCAATACTTTAAAAAAGAAAATATTCTTTGAAGCGGATTAATCATATTCGCAATTATCCGTGAGGACTAAGTAAGAAATAATGAGGTTATGTTACTATTAGAAATGAAAAGAATACGTGATAACGCGATAGTCGCTCGTACCAACGTTTAAACATAAAGTGTCACGAAATATCGTTTTTGAAATAAATTGGTTACTGGAATAAATGATCTAAACTGCACTTAAACTCTGACGTTGACAGTTCTTTGCGAATCGATATAATGTAATCACAAAAAACATTAGGGAATGTATTCAAAGAAACATCAACGATGGCTACCGAATGACGAATTACGAAGAATTACGATCTCGCGGAGAACGTACCTGCATCATTTTAAAAACATTTTATATTATTACGTTACGAGAGATTTTTTAGTATATAATCATTAAAATTTTTTAACGCGTTTTGCATGTCTTGATACTTTGCTACAGCGCAAGCCTCTTCGAGTGAGAGCCATTTAAACGCTTGATGCTCGTCCGACAATCGGATAGGTTTCTCAGGGTCTAGTAACTCCGCTAGCCAATAAACGACAACCTTGGGCTTCCCATTCACATGGTAATTCAGTTCGTGTTTCACGTTTTCAAAAATGTTCAAATCGCTAGCCGATAAGCCCGCTTCTTCTTTTGTTTCACGTAATGCCGTTTCCATGTCCGATTCATCAGGGTCGACGTGACCTGCGAGCAAAGTACAGACATTTTTTCGATGCAAAACGCATCGAAAAATACCATTGCACAGCATGTACAGAAGTCACACTGTCGCATTTTATCCTTTGCAAAAAAAAAAAAAAAAAAAAGGAGATTCGATTCTATTTCTTCGTGGAGGGTTAGGTGCTCGAGTAACGTGAAAATGAACGAATTATATCACAAACCTACCTTTCGGTGGTGTCCAATGATGCTCGCCGTAAGACACTTGCATGAGAAGATACTCGATCATTCCTCGAATACGTCGAAATATAACAAAACCACAAGCACGTTTTGTCATCTTGCGTTTGCGTAAGAAATTGTTGTTACGTTTGCGTTTTCTGCAGCTACTGAATAACCACGGACAAGTGGCGACAGTGTCGTGACAAGGAAAAGCTGTAATATAATTACTCGTCACGTTGCATTATGCCAGATGGATATGCTTTGACCACTGTAAATTCGAAGAATTTATTAATTGAACGATAATATCGCAGTGAGAAAGTATATATCAATGTGAAAAAGTATATATCAATGGATTATTTTTAAAAAATAAAAAACCATTTGAAAATTCATTTATATGAATCATATGACTGTTGGTCGTTTGTTTTTGACGCTACAAACAGATCGTAAGTAGAAGAAAAGTTAGATACAGCGAAGAACATCTTTGGAGATCATCGTGGATTGCGTCACAGCATTTGGGAAAATTTCAGTGAGAAAAATACGATTTTCTAGTATATCATTCATTGGTAATGCAGATGCAACGCCATTACACTAGAACAAAATCATACTAGAGGTGGAGATAGCTCAGTCGGTAGAGCATCAGACTCTTAATCTGAGGGTCCAGGATTCGAACCCTTATTCGGGCGGAAGAAAAAGATATTGTCCTTCAGGACAACAGCACGAGGAGAGCTCTGTGTGTGTATAAAAAGGTCCCAGAGCTCTCCCAACGTGCGGAGGACGGCCATCGTGGAGGTTTTAGTCGGTAAAAATCCGACACTACCTGGGTCTTCCCTTAAAAGACTCAGATGTCTTCTTATCGAAGATTTCCTCCACGTAAAAAAAAAAAAAAAAAAAAAAAAAAAAAANTGAGGATGCTGAGGATTTGGTCAGGAGTTTTTATTATTTATTACCACTGATGATATTCGCGAGGATATTCAATCTTGTCGTGGTCGCAGCACGTCCAAGTTTCCCGATGTTTTACTTGATGAGGTTATCCAAGATGCGTATTTTACGCTTTCAGGTTACTCAAAGTCGGCCCGTCCGATACATCTTGATGACTTACCCCAAAAAGATCTTGATAATTGGGACTCATCTCCTGGATTACCATGGAAATTGTATGGCTTCCACATGAAGAAGAAAGTTGCAAAGGATGTTGATTCGTTCAATAGTATTCGGAAATCTCTGGCATCTAGTCAAAGAAGGGAAGAATGTCAGTCTATCAGACTGTGCGGCATTTGTTAGACCACATCTCGTTAGCAAGGGTGAGAAGAAAATTAGAGCTGTTTTACTAGGGGTTACTCGTGTACTGTCTTCTTTCGAAGAAGCGTGCTTCGCATTACCATTGATTGCTGCATATAAGAACGCTACACGTTCGTTAGCATAGGTCTTGAAACTGCTCGTGGAGGTTGCAAAAAGATGTTCTGCAAAACCGATTTCGAAGATGTAGAAACTTGTTGAGTATGGATTATAAATCCTTTGATAAAACAGTTCCACCTTGGTTAATTCGGATCGCATTTGATATATCATCATCCAATTTAGATTTGACTAAATTATATCGTGCTTGGAAAAAGATAATTAGGTATTTTATTAACACTCCTATTCGTACGTGTAACGGCTACCGTAAATCTCGAGGAATTGCAAGTGGAAGTTATTTCACTCAACTCGTTTAATAATATAGTTGATTACATTGTTACTCAATATCGTGTACGAAAACAGGGGCATGAAACTCAAGATATACTAGTGTTAGGGGATGATTCTCTTTCTGCAACTTCATCTCGTGTTGATTTAAATTTGATAGAACAATCCGCGAGTAAGTTTGAAATGGTATCAATGGTAATCAATGTCGATAAAACATTCTTATCAATGATGGAGCAGCATCGCGGCCTATGAAAGAACAGTGTGTCGTTTTACTCCATCGTAAACGCTCGGACCGAGATTACAACGATTTCGCCATTCGTGTTTTCAGGCTAATGATCGCTAACTTTGAACATCACGTTCACTTTCACTGTTTATGCGAAGAGTTATTAAAAGTATTCCACCGAATTGTTCATTCACCATCGACGTATCGGTTTTTAAAAATCTTAGGTATCGATCAACTTTCAGTTGATCCGCCCCGGATGGTTTGAATTGCAACTATGGCAATTACGTTAAAACTGTCGCAGGCTGATCCGCGGTGTACATTCGTCCTCTGGCAAATGAAATGTTTCGTTTTGCCTCGGGTCGTTTATATTATTTAACATTTCTCCTTTTACATCAGTGAACATGAAACATGGAAGTGTTTTACATATCTCCGTAGAAAGTCGAGCTTCTGGATATTCGCAATGAAAACGCGAATTTATTATAAATAAAAATAAAGAAATATATACTGACGCGTTCGTCTTCTTCTTTTTTTTCTTTGTTTTTTGTTTTTTGTTCTTGTTTTAATCATTCTTGTTCGAGCGATCGTTATCACAGAACATCACGGCGTGTTAAGAAATCGTTTGAAAGGATAGAATAGTTTACCCTGTTACGCGCGTACAACTTCGAAAGGACTCTGAATTGGGAAACAATGTGTGTTACCATTTTATTATAAATGTTTCTGCTACATTTTGTTGACTAAATACCGATCACCAGAAAACACTTAGCAAAGCTGTATGTACGTACCTATCTACAAATTGTCACGTGTACATTGCATGTTTTGTCGTGTGGGTATGTATACGTGTTACATGTGTGTAGATGTGTATGTGTGCGTGCAGGGCGAAGTGATGTCGCTGGATGGATGACGAACCGAACCGAACCGTATCGAATCAAACCAAACCAAATCGAATCGAATCGAATCGAACCGGATCGGACCGGATCAGATTCGGTATTCATTTCTCCCTCTATCGTCTTTTTTTTCCTTTTTTTTCCTTTTTTTTCCTTTTTTTTTTTACTACTTACATAATAGAAAAATCACAAAAGCTTTTCGCCGGTGCGGCGCGATGAGGGTAGAAGACGCGCGACACGAGCGAACCATGCGCTCGCCGTTTCGAATCGCTGCGTTGGTGTGTCATCCGTTCAGCTTTTCTCCATCATTACGATTTTTGCTTGTTCCTCCACCAGTGTTCCTCTTTAAACTCTCGAGTTCTCCTCCTTAAGCGTCGNCAGTGTTCCTCTTTAAACTCTCGAGTTCTCCTCCTTAAGCGTCGGTCATCAATTTACATATTTATCTGACGAAGCAAGCGAATGGCGAGCGGCGAGCGAGCGAGTAAACGAACGAACGTGTATTTATATCGTTACAGTGGAGTATCGTTTTCGCGTCTACTTGCATCTTACAAGGGATATATCATTAACGCTACCGAAGGATCTTATTTTGTAACATTAATTCATAATCGCTATAGTAAAGATACAGTTTTCTACAGTATGTCGTGTCTTTTTTTGTTTTTTCTTTTTTTTTCTTTTTTTTCTTTTTTTCTTTTTTTCGCGCAACGACGACTGCATCCAGACTTGCACAGTGGTGTTTCTTCTCATCGACACGCGTGATTCTATATGATTCCTTCTCTCCCTCCTTCCCCCCCCCTCCTACCCTTTTGCAATACTTTTATACTTCGTTCATTCTCCCCTTTTGTCTGTGTCTCTTTTCGCTTTCATTCCTTTTTGTACATAAAACAATCGACAAAGGGAGAGTCTCTCGGATCGATAAATTTTCGGCAGGCTATTCGACTTCGTCACGAGGATCTTCTGGCCACTAGTCGAACGATGAACAGNCTATATGATTCCTTCTCTCCCTCCCCCCCCCCCCCTCCTACCCTTTTGCAATACTTTTATACTTCGTTCATTCTCCCCTTTTGTCTGTGTCTCTTTTCGCTTTCATTCCTTTTTGTACATAAAACAATCGACAAAGGGAGAGTCTCTCGGATCGATAAATTTTCGGCAGGCTATTCGACTTCGTCACGAGGATCTTCTGGCCACTAGTCGAACGATGAACAGATCCCCTTTGCAACTTATTGCGGATATAATCAAAGGAAATAATATTGATGCTGGTTAACACTTGAACGCTACATGCATGCTAATTAATCGTAGATTGAAAATTTGGTTTTCGCGAGTTCGTTCTACGAACGCGAGAACGACATTGTCACAGATCGTTGATGATGATGATGATGATGAAGATGATGATGATGATGACAATAATAATAAAAATAAAAATAATAATAATAATAATAATACTTGGTCGTTATCGGTTGTTATCGGTCGTTACCGGCGACTCAAAAGAACCGTGCACCGAGGAGAAACATGCGCGCTGAACAATGGATATTTTTCATCCAATCGAAAATGAAGAAGACTTTTGCTCAGGCATTACGGAGGCACGTTAGAAACTTGAAAAAAAAAAAATCATTCGAGTTTTGTATTTATTTAAATAAATTAGTTACTGCCTGCCTGTGTAACGTAGACGATTAACCTTAGGCAAATATATAAAAAGATCGCGCGATACTCGAAGTTTCCTTCGTTTCCCTCGTTTTGTCCGCACCTTTTTCCTTTCCCTCCTTGTCTCACGTTTCCTCTTCCTCTTTCCTCCTCTGTTCTCCTTCTCTCTTTTACCCTCTCTCTCACACACACACACTCTCTCTCTCTGCCTCACTCTCTCACTCTCTCTTTCTCTCCTTTCGCTGGTTCTCTTTTTCGTTCAATTTCCTATTTGCATTCTCGGTGTGTGAAGGCTTCATTTATTTGGTTAATTTAGTACCTTCGTATATTATATTTTATATATATATACACCAAGTCTCTCTAGTCGCCTCTACATTTACAATAATTCCTAATTTAACTTCATTTAATCGCGATTACATTTGCGAATAAAAGGTTAAATAGCGTAATAGTATATAGCCAATTACAATACTTAAATATAATCTTACATAGTATCCTTCGTAGAAATAACAGATCTCGTTATCGACGATGTCGTGCGCGCGTGCATATGCTAGATATTATTCCGGAATCGTTTCCCCCCTCCCCTATCCCCCTTCCCGCCCTTTCTTCGGAGCAAAGTACTTGCATTGTTACTCGCGCCAGATATATACGAGTAGATTCGATCGATAATAATCCTTAAGTTACGATAATTAGTGGCTCCTCTTTCTCTACTTCTGTCCCGATACGTTTAACATTGTGTCGTAACGTTATCGGTATAATATTAATAAAAATAAAAATAAAAATAAAAATAAAAATAAAAATATATATATATAACAATGATGATGATGATGATAATAATAATAATAATAATAATAATAATATAATAATAATAATAATAATAATAATAATAATAATCATAATAATAATAATCATAATAATAATAATAATATTAATATTAATAATAATGATAATGATAATAGT
>NIPQ01091894.1:0-43689 GCA_002806875.1 Lepidotrigona ventralis hoosana
GTTTGTTTCGCGCGGCGATCTCGCAATTTTCACCGGCAATTCCGCAGTTTCAGTTTCCAAGAGCTTAACGATCGAAACGACACGTCCCGTTTGGCCACATCTGACATCGCTCGTGAACGAGTTGCCAACCGCAGCCATCGATTATAACGCTTTCTGTGTTCGTGAAGCAAACAAATTCGAGTGAAACGATATCGTAAAAGAATATTATAATCGAAGGGTGCTGTTACAACAAAAACTACCCGTGGCACATTGCCCGCGAGTGAGACCAGTGTTTGACCAGTGTACTTTCCGCTTCTTTCTCGTTGGAAGAAATTTTTGAATTTCCCGCCAACCCGTTGTTTCGATCGATTAAGGTCCCCTGTACAGGTAGCGCATAATCTAAACTCGAAGATATCGCGATCGAAAGCATTGCATTTTTTCTTTCTTTTTTCTTTTTTTTTTTTTTTTTTTGNACAATCAAATGATTTGGGAGAACGAAACTTCTTGTTTTTTTTTTTTCTACGCAATTCTTTTACACAGACACTTTTGCTTTCAAATGAAATTTTTAATTTCGGAAATACACTTTACACCGTATATGCGTATTATACATGTATATATATATAATAAGATTAACAGCGTTTAATATCTTATACAAACATCTTATCAAACGTGCTTCCAATTCAAATCGACGACAAAAGGAAATTTATCGTTGCAGACTGGAACTCGTTGTCGATCGGAACTCGTTCAGTGGAAGTGAAGAGCATTGGCGTTTCGCAAAAAGGAAAAAAGTGTTCAATGCTTTGTCTCGAGATATCTCGAAGAGGACGCGTTTACTTGAAGTCATTCAATTGTTACATCTACAGAAAAAGGGTTATGGTAGATAATATACGTATATACAAGACACTACACTCCATGAGAACATATTATCATTTAATACTAAAACCTTTTCTGGTGGTATTTTATTGTTGTTTAATTTTTAATAATAGATTATTAATATCTACTAAAGTATTTCTTTATATTTGTTTCTTATATTCTCTCTCTCTCTCTCTCTCTGCATTTTATTCTCTCACATTCTCTCCCACTCTTTCGCTCTGTCTTTCTCTCTCTCTCTTTCACATCTATATTTCACTTTTACTCTCGTGCACGATTATTTCTCGTCGAATAAAGTCGATCGATTACATCGGGGAGATCGTTGCATCCCGCTTATTCTGTTATACAATTTTCTTTTCTGTTTGCACGTCATTTGCTTCTCTCTCTCTGTCTCTCTCATTTTTGTTTCTTTCTTCTTTTTGCTCGGATAAATCCTGCATTCTCGTTACGGTAATTCCGTCCACGGAAATCGTTGGAAAGTACGTGTATATATATATATATATATATATATATATATATATATATATATATATATATATATATATATAAATATAAAAAAAAAAAANTATATATATATATATATATATTTATCTATCTATAGAGTTTCTCAGGTGGGGGACGAAAGCGAACGAAATGGAACGAAACGGAAAAAGATAATGCTTCTGTACATTTGTCGCAACTGCTTAGAACCATTTGGTGTGCATTACCTTTATGCTGGACATCGCTGAAACGATCACTTTAGTCCTTCTTGTCGCCGTCTTCGGGATCCTTAAGCGTGTGCCATTGAGCGATAGGACGTCTCGGGGATGCCAACATGTCGGACCAGTGTCTCAATTCTGTTCCACTCGCGTTGTACCCCAAGACGACCTTCCCAATGGGTTCTGACGTGCCGATACGATCGTAGTCGACTACCGTGACAACCAATTGCACTTTCTAAACGTGAAATCACGCATTAGTGCATTAGTCTTCTCACGTGGGTGGGATTCTTTCACTCGCCGCCACCTCCGAATCGTAATGTAGCAAAACGTAGGAAAAAGCTTATCAAGTAGGGAAATATGTTTGTCGAGCAATAATACGAGAAATATGCGAAAGTAGTGCGTGACAAAGATAAAGATTAAAGAGATCTATGATCCTCTCTGAAATCTAGTCTACTGAACAGTGAAATTTTAAATGATAAGTTAGATAGCGAAGTTTTTAAAGTATTAGATATTAAATGGCAAAACTTCTGACAAGGACGAACTTTTTAAATTAATTAAATTAATACTAACGGTTTGCTTATAGTGTCGGCAGGATTTCTCATAATTTCAATATAGAAGATAGAAAAATATACGCTTGCGCGGCATAGTGACAAGCAGCTTCTTTCGTTCAACTTACACTGTTTTCACTTAAAACGGACGTTCCTTCTTTAGACACGGCTGACCTCCGGTTCAAAGTGCATGCAAAGCGTCCAAGCGTAATTTCCAAGCTCGTATCGAAAAAGCTAGCAACTTTTCACGCGCTTGTAATAACAGCAGGAATTTGCGAAACATTATAATAGTAACACGTTATTACGATTCGGAAGTATGGCACTTTCGCAGAGTTCGTTCAAGTAGATCAGACCCTTCATAAAGTGCCCTTTTTCGTCCATTTTTATTTAAGTGGCAAAAAATCAAGAAAACATCCTGTTCAGTTTATTATTCTTTTTTCCCTCGAAAATAAAAGCTAGAACTTATGCATGTATGAAAATGGCACACGTTGCTGGCACCTTGTGAAAGGCTTTTCACGAACGCATTACATACGGATCATTTAATCTCGTTTTCAGCAACTTCGTTTTCACTAGAATGTGCTTAAATCATCCGTTTGCAATGGTTTCGACGTATTTAGCATAAATGGTCTTATGCTACGGAGGTACAAAAATANTATGTGTTGCCTGTAACGATTCAGGGACACTCTAAGTGGATATATACAGGCACTCTTCTTTCACAAAATGGAACCATTCTTCTCCGAACACCTGCCCCTGGATGTGCCAGGTCTACGTAGTCCTTTTGTGAGTCAGTAATCACGTTATGATTTGTAAATCTTTTCTCTTCAAACGGGTATCAATAACCATTAACTATTTTTAATATTTTTTACATTCTTCTAGTATGACGATGAACCATAGTGACAGTGTGTTACCAATTGAAATTGAAGATACAACTAGTCTATGAGCGATTTGAATTGGATTTAAATCAAATCTTGTTAATATCGATTACTGGGAGGATTTTTATTCCACGGATATTAAACGTACCTCTAGAGATTATAAATATTTTGTAGTTATTGATACTCGTTCAAAAAACTATCGGGAATGTTCAGAGATTGCTAATCAGTATTGAATAAGCGGATATCTGGAACGACGATCACCGCTCGACTTAAATCGAAGCGTATAGGGGATGAAGAATACAATTTCCCCTAGAAGAGTCGTGTCTCTCTTAATTGATATCCTATGATTTTTTTCTCCAAACGCAATTATACCCTTTTTCAAGTAAATTTCCTTAGACAACCTAACGTAAGAAAGTTGGTATTGTAATTGGAGATTACAATTGAAAAATACTGTTTGTTATTTTTCTTCATCCCCGATGTGCTTCCAATGGCAACGTTATAGGAGTCGGGGCTGAGAACTAAAAAAGTTCTAAGACAGCAGTCTCGATCTTGGATTGACTGATCCTCGATCGGGCCTATGTAATCGATCGTCACGTATAGAAAGTATATCCCGTCATATATATATATATATATATATATATATATATATATATATATGATACATATATATAATATAATATAATATAATATATATATATATATTAGAAAATTTTTTGTTAACAGACGCATTAATACTTAAAGATAAATATTTAGATCAATCTCTCTCATTCTACCGCAACATTTTCTCCCACTCTTGCGCTCTGCTTTTTCGGTCATTCGTTCTACTACCAAAATTTCACGGTTTTTTTTTTATCTTCCTCGAAAAGGTGCAGACTGATATGTGAAAAGATCACTGATCAATATGTAGATCCAATATGGAGATCCGAGAATAGAATAAATGGAGAGACGTAAAATTCCCCCAGGCTGCTCCCTGTAGCTGTCTTTCTGTTCTAATTACTCATTCACTTTCCCTTCATTCAGTTTTCCATTCTTCCATCTGTTTATTTTCTCAGTTTTTCATTGTTCAATTTCCCAATTCATTTTTTCTTTCTTTTTTCTTTTTGCTTTTCTGTCATTTAGTTCCACAAGTTCTCTATTTTCCCTTTTTCCTCAATTTTCTAATTTCTCAGTTCTCTCTTATTCGTTTCCTAACTTTTTCATTTGCTCAATTTCCCCGTTTCTCGACTTTTCTCCATTTAATCACTTTCTTATTTTTCCCATTACCAAGCTCTTCTGCTCAAATTTTCAATTTTCTCATTTGTCAATTCTTTCAATACTTGATTTCTTCATTTACCAGCTTTTTTCCATTTGCTTCCACTTCTTCACATCCCTCTTGATGACTTTTCTCATTTTCTCCATCTTCCAATTTGCTTATTTACCATCTTTTTCTCAGACTTTTTCCAGCTTCAATTCTCCATTTTTAAATTTTTCCTCTCTATTTTCTGCGCAGCTTAGTGCCATCCCTAACTTTCTTCCTTATATTTAGTTCAATTGCATCATCTTCCCTTGCTCTCATCACACTTCATTGTTTCTCATATTCCTCTCTTTGTTTCCTATAGCGAAGCGATAAATATAATCATTGAATGGACGTTTAAGATATTCTCTTCTCTGTCAACTTTAAAAACAAACGAACCTAAGATTGTCGTTAATATATCGATTAGTAACAATCACAACTTTACTCTAAAACACAAGATGCGTAAAATCTTTGATAAATAATAACAATCGAGTGGTCAACAGTCGTTGTAGGAACTTGTCTTTGTTAGAACTGGACGTTCGCTATTGAACAACATTTACAATCAAACAACAGATAGCTACTAGTTTCTTGTGGCATTCCCACAAACTGAGAAGTTTTTATCAGTTCCAAACCATCGATAAAATTTTCAATCTATTTTTTTCTTCTTTTCCTCTCTTCCTTTCTCTTTCTCTAGTGGTTTAATTAATTCGCCTGTTTGTCAATTAGTAGCAGCCCTCTGCAACTCCCAAGAATCCCTGGCCAATGATCTTTAGCCGAGTATGGCCAATGAAAACACGACTTCACAATTCGCAATTCAAGTTTAATATAAGATAAGTTTGAAAGTCCTCTTGTAGAATTATAATCGTACAATTGTAAGCTTTCTTCGAGACTGGGAAAGACTAGATTTAGGCAAGATTTCTGTTTCCTCGGTATTTCTCGTTTCTTCATCCTCCTTTGTCATTTTATTTCTTTCGTTTTCTTCTTCTCTTACACTTTCTCCAACTCTCAGGAACAAAGTTTCTCTGTTACCATCACTTTGTTCTTTAATTCTTTTCCCATTCCCTCTCTCTCTCTCTCTCTCTCTCTCTC
Source organism: Lepidotrigona ventralis hoosana (assembly GCA_002806875.1). NCBI lineage: Eukaryota > Metazoa > Arthropoda > Insecta > Hymenoptera > Apidae > Lepidotrigona > Lepidotrigona ventralis. Next base: position 5,330 of record NIPQ01091894.1, read on the forward strand.
TCTCTCTCTTTCTCTCCCTTGGAAAACACAAGTGTCGTTTTACACCTAGAAATGTTAATGATCTCTTAGGTTTTGGGATATACCGAATTTCTGACTATTTCAATAATGTATAAGACAGTCTTTGTAGTCTTTGAAGAGTAAAATCCAAGGATACTAGTTTTGAAACATTGTATGATGACGATGAGACTTCACTGTTGTCAAAGTTTGTAATAAACAGATTGTGTAATGTGCATGGATTTCATATACGCGTAACTTTAAAAATAGCGTTGAACATAATATTTTTGAATTATAGTTGTCGAAAACTGTCTTACGTTATAAACAGAATCAGAGATTCGATGTGCCCCCAAACAATCACTGTCTCTCTTCCTAAACTTTTTTCGTCTTTCTTCCTCTATTTCTTCTTGATTCCGGCTTTGACAGCTTGGCTCTCATTCTCTCGTTCTCTCAAACTCTCCCGCGCGCGCGTTTGCTCTCTCTCTCTCTCTCTCTCTCTCTCACTTTTATACAACTAGGATAATAAATATTGCCGCGAAAATTATTTGCTACATTCGTCCCAAACAGTAGTCAACAAGTTCGCCCATCGGAACTCGCGGTTTCGCCTTTTTTTTTATCTTTACAATCTTCAATTATTTTTCTTCCGTTTCATATATTTTTCATTAAACGTTCGTGGAAAGATTGGATTGTGCTCGACGATCGATTAGGATGGATTTGGAAATTGACGTTTCTCAGAGTGGAGAAGTGAAATTAGTAAGGGAAGCTCAGAATTTCGAAGCAGCACCTCCTGCCCAATCGTCGAGCACTTATTAAGTTCTTATCCTCTCAAAAAGAAGAAACAAAAAAGAAGAAAAAAAGAAATACAATTCGCGGGATTCCCTCGTGGAATTCTTCACAGAAGAAATAAATAATTCTTAAGATTATTATACTCTGTATCGAGAAGAATATATTACAAACGACCTTTAAAGGAAATACAAGTATATCTCTTCTCTTTCAATCACTGATATCTAAAGAACTTCAAATAATATCCATATCTAACTCATATGTCTCAACCAAATTCAAAATCAACAAAATTCTAGAATTAGAGACAGTAATAAAAGCTATATGCATCAGTTCTCTATCGTTCGTGCAGTATCTCAACCTTCAAAAAAAAAAAAAAAAGAAAAAAAACTGCTTGAAAATCAACTATTCAACTTATTAACACATCAATCATTGATCACCTCAAAATCAACGAATATAACAACAACAAACACATATTTATCAAATATATCTAATCTAATTAAAAATCACAAATGAACAGTCTCGCGAGTATCAACTCGATGACCTCTTTTGCCTCTATTATCGTTCAAAGGCCATCGCGAGTTCCGTAAGGGTCGGTTCTTTTTTTTCTTTTTCTTCTTTTACGCCGATGAACGCACGATGCCGGTCAGGCTCGTATAATAATTTATCTTGNAAATATATATATATTTATATTTATATATATATATATATATATATATATATATATATATATATTTATATCGGCGCTGGAGGTCGTTCAATCGTCCCAGGTGGGGAAATTATCCTGCTCGACGAACAACGACGATTGATCGGCGGTTGCCGGCCTCTGGCTTGGTGTTCCACCGAAGTTCGTGCTGCCAAACACAGGCTGTCCAAACGCATCCAACTGCTGGCCCTCGTAGATACTGCGGTCGGTCGTCGTGTACGACGGATGCGTTTGTTGCGGTTGTTGTTTCTGCGTGTCTGTCACTGTCAGCTCGATATTACCGGCTGACACGGTCTCCTCAAGGTTATCCGAGGTGTTTCCCTCTTCTAGACTGCTGTGCTTAATGCCGTAGTAGAAGTACATGATGAAGCCTACGATTTCAGGTTTTAAGTTTCATTAGTTTTATTAGTCTAATGTCAAGCAGTGGATGTTGTTGAAGAAATTGAAGGAAAGAATTAGTAACTTCGTTATTTATGTTGAAAATACCTCATGGTACAACCTAAGTGTCTGATGAGAAATATAATGTTTGAGTTCTATTAGCTCTCTCTGCTAAGCTTCTCAACTAAGTATAAGGAATAAATTCGTAGATCAAGTTTACCGAGGATCATCCAGAGAGTGAATCTGACGAGAGTCAGGATGCTCAGCTTGAAGATGAGGTATATGTTTACGGTGACGGCAATTGCAGGTACGAATGGGAGTCCCGGTGTCATGAACATCACGCTATTCCTACAAAGATATTCCAATGTTAAAATAAATAAAAATTCAAACAAAAATTTCTGCCTCTGAAGTTTACCTATTTTGTGGTTTCCTACTGATGGCAAGCAATACTCCAATTATGGCAAAGAGGAATGCGAACATCATTATCGTAGTAAATGTCCCCATGTTTCCTAAAATGAACAAAATTGATGTTACTAACTATGCTAATAACGATTGAGAAGGTTACAGAAAAATGAAAGGTAATGCGTTTATTTCTCTATGGCTCACCCATGCCACAAACTATAATCAAATCGAAAATGACAATCAGCAAATAGAGCACGCCGACTAGTTTCATGACGTAGCGACCTGAAGCTTCCGTCGCTGGGCCTCTGTCCACCCAGGGGAAGATGGCAGGACAAAGATACTGTGCTGCCTAAAATGGCAACGATATATTCGAGGAAAGTAAAAATTTACAATTAAGAATTGTAACGGAATATTCCACAGTCAATTTTTCAATTTGAGAGCGAAAGGAATTTTACAATGCTTTCAAATTCAATACCTGCAACCGACGTTGGAGGTAATTCAAAGGTGGCCCAATTATTGGCGTGTTTCCTGGGTACTGATGTGCACTCCCACAACTGGATGCAGCTGCAGCTGCATGCACGCTACCATAGAATTTATTTTCAGTTCTATCACTGACCAAATATTGATCATCTTTGCCCAGACCAACTTCATCCTCTTCTGCGCCATAAGTGTCGTCTGAATCTGGCGAGGAACTATTGCATCTTCTAACTCTTCTCACCTGAGAAACAAGCGATTCATCTTGCACATTCTTACACATTGTCACCATGTTATCACTGTTTCTTGAAATTTTACCATGATACGTTGGCCACTATTTGCTGCAGCAACATCAGATTGAGCAGCCTGGACAGAATTCAGTGCAGTGGTTAGCTGATCAGGTCTCAGCTCCTTCCCATAAGTCACTTGTCCATTTCCTTGATTTTCTTTAGTTGGCGATCGACAGGGCGTTCTTAAACTTTGTGGTAGTAACTCTACCAAGTTTGTAGAATGAGGTTGATAGCGTAGAATCAACACACAGGTAGACACTAGGGTGTAAGCCAGCAAGGTACCTTAACCAGAAGTTAACGAAAATCTTAATTCCACGTACTTTCACAGTATGATAACTACTATTTAGATATTTAAATTTATATTTAAAAAAGTCAACTTTGAAAGAATTAGTTAGTAGATCAGTTTACTTTGTAAAGAAGGAGAAAAGAATTGATTTTACACAGGACTTACCGATAGACATCATCTCTACCAACACTTCTAATTGAATGAGCAGTGCAGCAAAGGCTGCACACATACCGGAAGTCAGTGTTGCTATGGCTGGGGTACCTGTTGCTGGCCACACTTGGCTCAAACTCCTAGTAATCATACAAATATATAATGCAAATCTTACACAGTCATCTATCTTTGATGAAACACACACATGAAAGAATATATAGTATATATTTATAAAATAAAAGAAAACAAAACTGGATTATTATTTATATTTAACATTTAATAAATTATACACAGAGCCTTCAATATTTTAGTTTAGAATATATATATATATATATATATATATATAGCAGTTTACAATATTTATTTAAAAGTGAAAATGGATTGAAATTTATTAAGATTGATTTATTAAAGTTTGCTGTCAGGTAAGAGTTACCTGAATATAAGGCCATCCTGAGCCATGGCATAGACTATCCTAGGCATGGGGAACATACTGCCAAACATGGAGACAGACAATCCAGCTAATGCACCAACTGCCACAATATATTTGCACTTGTATGCTCCAACTTGACCAAACATTTCCACCAATGCTGAATCTTGATCCACCTCGTCGTATGGAACTAAAAAAAGAAAGGAAACCCTTTTCTCTTTGTTTCTTCTTACTCTCCTCTTTTTCCACTTATATTTTTATGAGTTTTTCTTATCTTCTTTTAATAGATTATGTTGAAGTGGCTGGCGAGTATTTATGCGAAGAAAAAAAAGAAAAAAATACAGGCTGATTATTTAGAAAGATCAATTACGATCCGTTATTTAGAAGCATAACGAACCGTGCCTCTGTGACGAGGGTAAGCGAAGGATCACGTGTCGTTGAAGGGTGATCAGAGATGCATGAAGGGAGGTCAAGGATGGCCAAAGGCCTTTTTAGTCGGCAGATAACAGAGTTGAAGCGAATAATCAGTGGAAATGCCATCACCTGCCCGTTAATAAATAAACTATAATAAGCGTTGTTAAACAACCACAATTCAATGTGAGATTATGTATAGAATATTCTTTCATAGTTGTATTTAATTTTAGAAATTGAAGAATTTTCGCCTCAATGGAAGTTTTCGTTGATTTAAAATTAAGATAATCGTCGAATCCTCTTTCGTGCTAAATTAATGATTAAATGATTTATAATAGTTATTCGATGATGCGAACTGAGCTTTTCTGATAATTATATTCAAATCGTAATATCGTTTATTTTATTTAAGTTGAAAGTTGCGAGAAAGAGAAAGGGAATCGAAGATCGGTACATACCGATCAGCGTCAGCATCATGCTGCTGGTGACATAAGCGATGAGTATTATGATCAACGAGGAGACTATTGCGAGGGGGATGCTCCTCTTTGGGTTTGTCGCTTCTTCGCCGGTGGTTGCTATTATGTCGAAGCCGATGAACGCGTAAAAGCACGTCGCTGCACCGGTGAACACCTGTAACAAATCAGTGTTACACTCTTAACGCTACGACAACCGATTTTCTTTTATCAAGAATTTACAATCGCTGAAAGCCGCACGTCAGCAGTCACATTAAATCGCTAGAAATCACTTATTGCTAATTAATTATACAAATCAGTGTTACACTCTTAACGCTACGACAACCGATTTTCTTTTATCAAGAATTTACAATCGCTGAAAGCCGCACGTCAGCAGTCACATTAAATCGCTAGAAATCACTTATTGCTAATTAATTAGATCAATCGAAGTAATGAATTTAAAAAGAAGAAAGTCTATTTTTCAGCGGAAGATTCTGTTTATTTAAAAAAACAACAAGTAAAAAAGAAAAAAAAAACAGTTTTCTCAAAATACTGACTAGGCGAACAATATATTCTCAAACTGAGAATTTATTCACAGAATATATATTTTCAGAGAATTAATCCGTAGAACATTCTGAAACAATTCCATATTCTTCTAAGACAATCTGAAGTATTTCCGTTTCTTAAAATTCCTGCCGGTAGAATGTTATGAAGATGTTACATCGCTTATTATAAATCACTTTTACGAATTGAAAAGCTATCTCCCGTCTCTCCAACGTGNCCTTCTGTTCTTGGGGGGGGGGGGAGAAGGAAAAATCTCGTGAATGTTTGAGAATGCACGTTTGACACTGTAGTATTTCGCCCCCGTGGTTCACTCACGCCCCCACATTCCGCATGCTGCCCACTCAAACCCACGGCTGGAAATCCCCTCGAGCAGAGCGCGTGCAATTGCTCGTTAAAAGGACACAGGCATCTAGATTAAAACGAACATAACTCCGTCCCTCTCTCCACCCTCTCGTCAGTCCAAACATTTGTCTCTTTAGCCTTTGTCCGTTTTTTCTTGCGGTTCGTTTCATTTCTAGAAATTTATTACGTACCTTGCGTGAAACTACGACGAGCAAATTTGTAGTTTATGTTGAAGGTAAATGTTACCACGGTTAAATATATGATAATTAAAGTCTGTACAAGAGGACATTAACAAACAAAATTACTCGCTCTTAATGAAATAAATTGCGCTGCGTGATTGTACTTCTATTGTGCTCGAAGGAAATTGCTCGTTATTATGTAGAAATGTGTATTAAAAATGTGTATTTTTTTTTTTTTCGATAACATCAATTTTCAGGCATTTGTGTCTCGGGGGTTCTCTGGTCAGAGAATTATTTGATTATTTAAAATTTATTTCTCAGAAATAAAGATGCGACATACTTTGGCACTTTGTTTTTAGCATAATTTAATTATACTTACTAAAGGTTCTATTGAATAATTTATTTTCGGTGCACGATTGATCGATGAAAATTGTACTTTCAAATTTCGCACAAATGTATGAAAATCCGCAATTAGCATGAACAAGAGTACGTATACGTTTGCATTGCGCTTTTTAATTTTGTTAAAATTTAATTAAAATACATTTCGTTACAAAGTTCCCTGCGTTACAAAAATACACCCGTTTTCACAGAGCTTGGCAGAAGAAAAAGACACTTTCGTTAAACAGCTAGGAGAGACAACCCGTCGTGTTTGGGGTAATTAAGTGAAACAAGGGGTTAGAACACGAAGTTACGAACAAAGAGGGGCTCGTTCAAAAGAAAACAAGCGAACGGACCATCTTCAAAGCTTTGAAATACCTTTCAACCCCTTGTGTATTATTTCTCATACGTATTGTACCCCTTTTCGAATCTATCGATCGCGCCATTTCTACCAAGGGAGGGTTCGAAGTACCTTCACTTCGTTGAAGAATCGCGATTCGTCAGTGTTATTACTATTATTCCGAATTAATGGCAGTACTTCAGATGGTCGTTAATCAACAACCTGCCTCATCATCCCCTATTGCGAGCAAGCAGCAACAGGGATGGAAGTCTCAACAGGGAGAAACATATAAAGAATCCTCGAGTTTTCGTTCGATGGAAATCGTGCGATTGCAATTAATCGAAATTGCAAGATCGAGAGTCACCGGGAGGGGATGTAACCAAGGGTAGAGGAAGCAGATTTGAACCGTGACCTCTCGAGCGATATGCAGCGCAAAGATGAAACAGAAAGGGATAAAGTTTTCACAAGCCCCTCGGAAGCCCACGCAAACTCCTAAGGTCAAATAAAAAAATATATATATATATATATATATATATATATATATGTACATTAGCTTTCTTATTCATGAAACGTTGGTGTCTCAAGAAATTTAGGAAATTTTTATTTTTATTTAAAACAAAAATGTAGATCAGAAATAGGATTTAGGGAATTGCATATAGAGGATCTTTCATTCACTGAAAGATTATTCTTTGAAGGTATTTAGAGATCTAGGGGATTTCAAATGAAGAAAGAAGTTTGAACTTTTTACAGGTTGAAAATAGCTTAAGATTAAATTACTGTTCTGAAAGATTAATTTTCGGAAACATTTGAGCATTTGGAAAAGTGTAGTTGAAAGACGAGGGAAAAGTTTGACAACGTTTTGCAATTTAACATTCTTAATTTCAACTGCTCTAACTAAATGGTAAAATGTATTTTTAGACTAGGTTCTAAATATTACAAAATTGCTATAGATTGCATCTTGACATTTGTGTAGTTATTCTCGTTATTGTTGTTGTTACTTAATGAAACTCCATTATCCGGAAGATTTATCTCCCAGTGTGAAATTTTGTCGAAAATAACTATTCGTTTACCAGACACGCAGCAGGAAATTACTATGATGCATATATCACTATGTCATTAAACGTACAAAGTAGGAAATCCTCATGCCGCCCACGTTGCATCATCGAGCCAGTGTGAAACAGTCGAACAAAAACTTTCCCTCGTCCTAAAAGTGCAACAGAAACAAAAAAAGGAAAAGAAAATTCGTTTCTGCGCCCTCCTCTGAATATACATCCACATCTCTCAAGTTCATCTCACTTTCATTGAATTCTCCCACAAACCAGAAATCCAAGTTTGGATATTTGTTCGAGGAAATGGCAGACTCAAAGGGACGAGCAACAGGAAGTAAGCAAATACGAGCTAGCTTTTCAGGGAAAGCAGTAAAAAGCGTCGATGGAAAATGCACATTTTTTTCTAAGAAGATACACGGTCTCGAGGACGGAAATATTCATCGTGTAAAATAGGCACGCGATGGGGGGTGTTGAGAAGATCGAGAGGGTTGAGAAAGAGAAAGTATCGCGTGCATAAATTCCAGAACACGGCCTAGAAAATGTTAATTATTAATTCACGAACACTTTGGACTGATCGAGAATAAACGTGGCTGAGTTTCCAGACACGTTGAATTCGTGACATTTTTTATAATGTACGACAAGTTCCAATCGAGCATGCCAAAAGCACTAGTTTCATTATCCTAAAATAAATTTGTGCATACTGCACAAATTATCATTACTTAAATATAATAAATGTGTTTCATGGTCTATGTGCATCGTCAGCAGCTCGATTGACAAAATGAATTTTTATTCATCTAGATTGGATTTAGGTTTAAAATTTATTGATATACTAATCATTTATTATTTATATCAATTATATTCATTATTTCTTTTACAGATTTTTCGTGAAAAACGTTTAACTTGTAAAATAATTTTCCATCTGTGTCGCATTTTAATTGTTTTTATAAAACTATGAGTATACACAAATGTCCCTAGGTTGGATGACTCGACCGAGAGAAATCAATATGGCGTTCGTAGTAAATCATACAATGTGCATCAACTTTACGTTAATTTTGTAAAATAATGGAATTACTTCGATTAATGAAAATCGTGTGANTCCCCCCCCCCCCCCCTGCCGCTTGTAACTTTCGACGTTTACTCTTCAAATATTATCGAATGTAGAAGATGTTACGAAAACAGATTAGAAATTAATTCAGAAAAAAGGAAGAGAAGAGAATTAAATAACGAAAGAATCGAGAAATCATCAAATTAGAACGACGAGCGTCGTCGATTTTCTTCTATTTATTCTGGCTTTCAACGAGATGAATATTCCAATATTTGCCCGCTTCAACCCACCGACTGTCGTTTGAATAAACGTTTTGCAACTCCTTCGGAACGAAGAAACTTCGCTGTATCCACGGAATACATAATATCGTGTATATCGTTCCTTCGTTTGCCTACTATCTGTCCCTGTTTCCTCCGCAAACACTGTCGTCATTCTCACCACCACACCCCTCCCTCCCTCCCCCCTTCCCTTTGCGCCGCCGTGCAAAAATGCCGCCCTCGATACCCACATCTTCGAGCAACCATTTTTATAAAATAATCGATTTATCGGGGGAATGAAAGATTTCTTTTCCTTGCGTTTGCTCATGAAAAATTTGCAGGAATTTCGCAGCAGAAGATATGTATATCCGGTGAGGTAAGCCAATGGCGCGTGAGGATCTCATTTAAATGTTTTAAAGGAAAATGAATCGTTAATTTCAATTCTGCGTGAAGAATCTTTTGTGCGAAATTACTATGACATTTATGTTGTGACATAATGTATATTAATAACGTGATAAGTGAAATAAAATAAACGCGTAATTATTATTGTTAACTAAATAATATTATCAATATTATTATAAAATAAATTATAAAATAAACGTATAAAAGAAATTAATTTATATATATATATGTGCATATAAATGTTTATATAATATATATAAATTATATAAAGTTAATTAATTCATTCGTAAAAGAGATCAATTTTACATGCTATGAATATATTATTCAGTGCATTACTGATTACAAACGCTATAATAATTTTAAAGAAACGTGGCGAAAAACAGAACTGATCGCGAATGATCTCGAAGAAATTGGCAGCCAAGTGAACGACACATCGGGCCGAAACCTAAATAATTCATTCCACCCGCTCGAATCCAATTTCATCCGCGGGGGTCACATGCTTTCCCGGTTGCGTGAATTCCCGCGAGCAGTGAATCCGAATTCCCTTTCCCCGTTTTGTCCACCGCACGGTTTCACTCGTTTCGTTGAAACCCGTTCGACGCAACAAGTTTGCCATTGTTCCGGGGGACCGCGAGTGAAAAGCTGCCGGAAATGGACCGACATCCCCGGCTTCCTTTCAAACACCTTTCGAGCTTTCACACTTCTTTTTCTATTTGGCGTCTCTCTCTTTTTCTCTCTCTCTCGTCGAGAAGGAACTCCATTCAATTGATGACAAGGATTGTCTAACAGCTTCTTGATACAATTTTTAAAAAAACGTACAGCCAACATTTAGAGAGATATTTAAGGGAAATGTCACCGTGTCAATTGACTTGAAAGATAGATTAAGGTTTTTAAAAATATCTTTAATACCGACGACCAGATTGGAAGCTATTAGTTTGAAATTAAGTTCTATCTTCGTGAGGAACAACAGTGTCAGCGTGTTTTTTGGTTGTATCTTCTTGTTAAAGCTAAAGTTTCCCTGAATTTCTTTTGTTTCCAAATGAAGAAATTTCGTCAAATTTGACCGAGACCGTTATATTCTTTGTGACAACGATGTTGATTCAACAATACTTACACCACTCCAATCGTAGGGAAAGAAGCCATCGTGCTCGTTCCAGTTATCAATGTCCACGTAGAACATCCCCGCCGTCATAATGAACACCCAAACGGCGAGATTGATGGCGTTTAATACATTATTGAACACCAGCGATTTCTTCACGCCCGCGGCCATTAACAGCATCATCAGTATGGTGATGACGAACGCGAGGAAATCGGGCGGTCGACCTTCAACAGACGAAAATTATTTAATTAATCATTGCTCTGTTATTGAATTAACTTTCTAACAAAATAATACTTCACACACAGGACTGTATATAACCATGGAAATTATTAAGATCCTGCTGCACGCTTCCAGTCCACTTTCTCTCAAAATTAAAATATACCTCAACGTTCATATGTAAATATTATAAAATACAAAAAAGATTCCTCATTTGGTGAAGTTGTAGGACCATGAAATATAAAAAAATTTGAGGTACGTGGTAGTGTTAACGTCGAAATTGGTGCTGTCGGATTTTTTTATTAATCTTAGGATACGTGTGATTGAAAAGCACTGTGCTAATTAAGGGAAGCCAATTTTTGGATGTCTAACGAACTAACGAGACCTGCTACGAGGGTAGCAAATTTATCAGCTCGTTTCCGGTTCACTTAATCTCCGCAACCATTCACGACACTTCGGGACCTCGCTCTTCGCGTTTCGGATTCTTTGAGCGTCGATTGCTTTCGAAACGAACGCCTAATAAATACTTGCCAAATTATACTCCCTATTTCCGATTTATTTCTTCACCTTAGTAGCCTTTGTTCTGTTTTCTTGTGGAAATTCCCGAAACTTTTGAACAGACCTCAATAATGTGAATATAAAGATCTTTGGGATTTTAATCCATAGAAGGAATTTTTTCAACAACAAAAATAAAGGGACTACGTAATATGTCTGTGGAAAGTTCTTCGACGATTTGATAACGTGTTACAGCGAGGCGAGACCTCCGGAAATCAAACCTACACGAGAGCCTTTTTAACAATAAAAATAAAAAAAAAAATTCTTCACGTGAAACGTGATAGAAATATAATTTGAGGAAGTGGCGACATTGATGGGAGGGGGGGGGGATGTGTCGAAGGGATCTCAATTTCCGGCGTGGCTGCGTTAATACCAAATGATTTCTTCAACGCGTTCCCCTTTGGTGTGATTTTCGTGGAAAATTAATTTCTGCATTTCGAACGTCTAATATTTTTGTCCTCCTCCTGCAACGATTGACCATCTTCTTCCTCTGAGAATTTTCTTATTTACCTTGCTTCTTCTCTTTCACTCTGCTTCTCGATTTTGCATCTATTCGCCGGATTAAATTATTCGAGAGAGATTCGCAATTAAATTATTTTAATAATTCTCAGTTCAAATAGGCTAGGGAATTTTCAAATTTCTAGAGAATTTTTTTCTCCAGGTAATTCTCAAATTTCTAAAGGTACGTGCGATATTACGTTGTTTTTTTTTTTTTTTAAATTATTTTAATAATTCTCAGTTCAAATAGGCTAGGGAATTTTCAAATTTCTAGAGAATTTTTTTCTCCAGGTAATTCTCAAATTTCTAAAGGTACGTGCGATATTACGTTGTTTTTTTTTTTTTAATAAGAAGCCTGAGTGTTAAACTCGCATTATGTTTAATTTAGGAAAACGAATCTTATGGAATATGCCATTGAAATATTCCCTGACAAAAAGTTCCCTTTATAATCCAAAAGTTTTTTTTTTTTTTTTAATAAGAAGCCTGAGTGTTAAACTCGCATTATGTTTAATTTAGGAAAACGAATCTTATGGAATATGCCATTGAAATATTCCCTGACAAAAAGTTCCCTTTATAATCCAAAAGTTTCTTTACAAGTAATTTTAATTCAAAGTATTTTAATACCATCTAATTAATAAAATTTAATTAAGCAACTGACTAGTTTAATAAAGTGATTGATGAAGTGTTTCAGAGGATGATTAGTATAGGATTTGAATCATAGTGATTTTCAGTATTCAACATCAAAAACTATATGGTAGAAAATTACAAAGCTATTCAAATTTGTGAAGATGAGAAAAAAATATGAAAAATTAGTGCGAGCGATGTGGGAAATNTTTCGTTTTTTTTTTTTTTTTAGATAAATTTTTGAGCGAGCCATAATGACGTTTCTTAGGGATTTTTTTTCAAAGAACCGCTTTTAACAAGTAGTAGTAGCACTCTTTAAGTACCTTCCTGCGAGAAATTTTTCAGAAACTCATAATGGCAGTTTCTGTTACGTCACAGAAAAAAAAAGTTTCACCTCGAAACTTGTAACGTATTGCCTTTTAATAATTAATAATCTCTCTTCGGGAGTAGCTTTCATTTATAACACGTCTACACTATTAGTCTAAAGTTTTAAATCTTGAAGAAACCTAACCTAAAAAAGAAACCTAAAAAATTTTCATCGTTCAAAATTATCCGTCGATATAAATTCTTTCTACGAAATTATCATTGACAACTCCGGTATGAACTTTTTTCAATTAACAAAGCAAGTCAACAGAGAGAAAATTGAAAAAAATAAGTCGAATATTTCTGCTGGCAACGTTCCTTGCCATTCTCTTGCAATGAAACGGAGAAATTTGGATTTGGATTTGTGACTAAACGGTTAAATAGGATAACAAGCTTACCGAAAATGGTTCCCACGCTGTTGGCTATCGCCCCGGAAACGGCGCCGTCCGCAAGGGCGTCCAGACAGGCGCTAAGGGCGCAGGCACATGCGCTCGTACCTATAAGGTACTCCAGTATCATGTTCCATCCAATAATGAATGCTATTAATTCGCCTACGGTCACGTAACTGTACATGTAAGCGCTGCCAGTCGTGTGAGGCACTCGTACTCCAAACTCAGCGTAACATGCTCCTGTAACATCAACACCATTTTCAGCGATTATCATCCGGATGACTAGACATTTGAAGCAAGAATTCGTCGCGCTGAGTCGGTAATATAATGTTTCTGTAACAAATAGTGTCAGTTTCGTCCCTCAGCTATAGGGAAATACATGAAGGTAGACGTAATGCAGCATGATGCGTAAAAATATTTGAAATATTAAACAGTGAAACGTATCCTCAGAATCATCTGCAATTAAAACTCTTGTAGCTTTAATATATGAAAAAAAATTTCATCTCAGAATACTGTGATTGAATTATATTGGATTATTCTTCTTCCTAAGAATCTTCTCCGATCAATCGAAAAATTTCTTGAAATTCCTTTTGATAACAAAAAACTTGGTGAAATTCGCCATCGTTAGGAGAAAATTTCGGAAATAGTCGCCGTACGAGAATAAAGATCAGAGAGACATCGATGGAATAATGAGGCCGAGGTGGCGATTGAACGAAGTGACAATAAATTAACAGTCGGCCACGGCACACGTCCGTTATCGACATTTTAATCCGTTCGTTGATTCGACCCGACAACCGAGCACGTTACTGACGTAACAGCTAGTTGAAGCTTCATACAATTAGAGATCATTAATTGGCCGTCGAGTGCGTTTCCATTAATGTTGATTTCCTTCCATGATTTTTCTTTTTCTACATTTCACTCGCCGTAACGCGTATCACGTGTCTATCAACAGATATGAAAATCATTCGATGGATATCTCATCGTTGAGAATTTGAATGGCCACTGTGGCGAATAATTCTCAAACGTGATGCGACAATTAACATTTACTTGGATGTTTATCTGCTTGTTTATTCAGGATGGTATCAACGTGGAATTTTCGAGTTATTATAGAATTGTCGCTCTATCGGCGATGTGGGTGTATTATAAACCGATTTTCAAGTCGGGGAATATCGGGAAATAACTGAAATAATGAGCCAGTAACACAGTATAAATTAATAATTATTTCACGTTCCCGTTTAACTCGCGTGAAATTTATTTCCGCGGAAATAAAAACATTTTCTATATGATAATTAAATTCTTAATTACTCGAAAGAGGTTTAATTAAAAAGATATTTAAGTTCTAAATTATTTAAAAGAGATGTTTTCAGTGCTTCTTTCGACTTTTTTTTATATATATATTCTTTATACATCATTCAACTTTTGAGGTTAATCTTCTTTTTTAATATGCAATTTATCAATTAAATTAACTTTTTAATTCTTTAAACGAACGTTTGTTCAACGTTATTCCTTTCCAAGTATTTTTGACAATTACCAAGTGAGATTCATTATCACTGTCTCATTCAATTATTTTCTCTCACTTCGTTTTTCCAATAAAAAGGAAGCATCATCAAGAGATAGAATGACGGACAAGAGAAAGTTTAAGTGGGATAATTTAGAATTTTATAAAAATGGGAAAACTGAGAAGTGAACGTATAGGGTCGCCATATGGGTGTCCACGGACAGCTACGGGGTTCACGCATCTAGATGCACGAAAGCAATGGCTGACACACAACCCGTAAATCTGATCCGACATTTTTTTCCACTCGCCTTGAGCCAACGCGTGTCCTCCTATATATGTGTCAGCAAAGAGAGATGTATGGAAGGACGTGCACCATGGAGACTGTGGTTGATATTCGTAACCGATGACCTGATATGAGGGAAAGAAAGAAAACGCATTTCTCCAGTGGCTAGAAGAACAGGGACATTGCCAGTGATTTTCTGACATAAGTAAGACGAGAGGATGGATAATGGAATTACACAGGATGATCTCACATAGATGGATAATGTAGAATACTGCATTACATTTGGAATAGGAAAACTGTAATATTGTAATATTTAGATTTAAAAACTGGAAAATAGAAGAATTGTAATTTATGATGGAAAAAGTCGTATTACAGTTTTTAAATAATAGAAAATGTCGAAAAGTTTCACGAAATACAAAAGGTCTCATATATAAAATATATACTGGGACTTTGTGGAACAAATGATAAAAAACTTTACGAGATAAAATTACATTATTTGAAGTAATTTTTTACAGCTGATAATGTTTTAAAGATTTTTAAATCAACGTAATTTTTTTTCGAGATTGTATGTCTTTTTTTTACGTATGTTATTTGACGTATATTTGAAGAGCTGTACATCTAGAAACGAATTTAAAAAATATTTAAAGTATTATATTTATTAATTAAGATTTTAAATTAAGATTATTGATGTTAAAACACAAAAATTTTAGTAATTTTTTATAGTAGATAATAATGTATAAAAACACATAAGTCGAGCTGAAATCTCTGAAATATATTCACTCCACAAATATATAGATTCATACATTATCTTACGTGCCATCATTCGATTTTTCCCTAAGGAAATTCTTCTATTTTCTATCATAAATCTTGCATTATATTTAATTCCGAAAATGTAAACGATTTTTACAATTAATCAAACAATTATTAACATTATCCAACAATTCACACGAATCAGACAAAGAAAAATATAACCAGCCTATATCTGTCTAGACAAGTTATAAGTAGAAATGAATTCTATATGATCAGACACTCGTATGGAACTCTATAAAATCTGACATAGGAACACGACTTCGAAGTAGAATATAAGCGGCTATAGCCAGCCTACCAGCAAGTAGACCAGTATGTAGCTTTCAATTTCTAAGAAGAATAACCTTGTATGTGGTCAGACTTTGAAACAAAATTGCGATAAGCAGAATACGACGATTAATTTTTAAACAAGTTTAGGTTAATAAAACAGAAATGTTTCACGTAGAGTATGAGAATTCATGATCAAACGCGAGCAGGTTTAACAAAATTCTACGAAGAGTAACTACGTACGTACACAGTATAATGCAATTAATTTTTTTATTATCTTCGTGTATGTCGTTCGTGAGAAAATATACTTCGTGTAGCGTGTGTTTTAAAACTTTTTCTTAGCACGATCGTCGACTAACATTTATTCGGCGAATTTTGTAAGTAGAATACACCGTTCCGAGTAGAATAAACCGACTATGACCAGACGCGAGCAAGTAGAACAGAATTATGCATGGTACTCAACTTCTAAGGGGAATAGGTACGCACATAGTCAGACTTGGTCATAAAATCCTACCGGACAAAACAATAAGATTCTTTATTCTTTTTTTAATTTTCTGTTGTTACATCGTGCTTGTATTTTTGAAAACCATTTCCAACTACATATATCGTCGAATAAAATTCACTCTGCTATATTTCTAAGGCAACTGCGTTCGAGTCAGTTGAACATTTTCCCAAGCGGAAACGAAATTATATCACGTGATGTTTCGCGGTCTTGAACAGTTTCTGCTGCAACAAACACCGTAAATTCGACCCGCGTAACCCGCAGTAAATACGGTGGAGGATTCTCGCCTGTGGCGATGATAAAACAAAACTTCGCATAAAAACATACTTCCTCTACGGCTGTGTTTAATAACTTTTTTTTTTTTTTTTTTCTTCTTCTAAACATTACTCCCAGAGGGGTAAAACATCCTACACCCGGAGGGGTAAAACATCCTTTACTCCCAGAGAAAAACACACGTGTAATACTCAGATTTCTTATAACACGCCCAATTTTTGTCTCGTGATATTTCGTTCTGTATTTTTAATACGTTGTTTCGAGACGACTTTATTTTTCTATTTCTCCTTGTGCTTTATATAGTGCTTGCATATCGGATCACATAAATTTTGTCTGATTAATAAAACCATAAATAAATAAACAGATATATCAAAAATTATCTGTGATCTGATAACCTTCTGGAAAACATTTTTGTTCCACAATACCTACAACACCTACTATTTTAGTCTTGAGAATTTCCTAACCTATTCATAAAACGTAATTTGATAAATGCTTTGAAACTAATAAACAAAGTAATGAATTCCTTTCGACTAATGCTAACCTAAGTATAACAAAACTTTTTTAGAATGATTTTCTAATTTGTAATAAATAAAATACAATGGCCACTGAAAGACTGAAGGATTTGAAAAAGTCACAACTTGCTCTTTTTCAATCTTTTTTTTATTTTCTTTCTTTGTAGGTGTTATAATATTGTAAAATTATAAAAATCAATTAATTATATTTCCAAATAAAGTAATAAAAAAATTTAAAAAACATGTGTTTGTAAAAGTTACTTTTGTTTAATGTCATTCAGTCTTTCAGTGGCCATTCTGTACTGTTTTCAAACCAAGATAATTGCATGTTGGATAAGTTTTGTAGGTTTTTTGTAAGAGTGAACTTACCGGAAAAAATAGAAGCAATGGCCGCGATTATGAACGAGATGACGACGCCTGGCCCGGCGACGCTGCGCGCCACCATCCCCGCGACTAGGTACATCCCTGTCCCAACGCAGGAGCCAACCCCCAAAGACGTCAGGTCCAGAGTCGTCAGGCACTTCTGTAGAAGGAAAATAGACCAAGTTAAACTTTCCATTCCTTTACATGTACTATTTATAATATTTATAACGATAAAATATTATATTTCATACTGTTTTTTTTTTTGAATATTTAATGCAATGTTTTTAATTACTTTAAATCAAGTATTTAATTATTCAATTAATTGAGCAGTATTATATTATGTAATAAACTTAAATAATATAATGTTATACAACAAACTAAATAATATTACGTAGATTATCGATAATGACATCGAATTTAAAAAAATATTCTGAAGATTCCTCTATTTCCCCTTAATATAGAAGAATCTATCAATTCAAACGAGAAGAGTTCACCAAATTGGAGGAAGTAATACATGAAAAGACTATATTTAGACACTCTTCATAGATTATAACCAGACTATAGAGTTTCATGCAAATTTATATTTTCATGAACATAACTTCAAAAACTAGAACCTATTATCCTAGATCTATTATTATTATCCCAGATCTATTATCCTGGTAACAAGTATTGCATAACAAGTGAGTAATATTTCACATTTTATGTAATTCCTATCTTTAAATACATCAGTGAGTACATAAAAATCTCTAAAGCACAAAATTCAACTACATCTGTCTGACACGTAAATGAGCGAACTTCGAGAGGAACCTCTGCCATTTCTCAGAGAAAGAGAAAGATGAAGTCTAAAGAGAGAAGGTATAAAGTGCCAAGAGAAGAAATTAATTTTTCATCGCCAACGATGATTGATCACACGGCCAGGACAGGGGGAATCTGAAGTGGTGTAGGAGTCGAACGTAAGGGGTTGCAAAATCCTGTTAAAAATAGCCGGAGATCGATACGTCCAGGTGGATACCATGTACACACGGGATGCTTCTTTTCCTCAAGAATTCAGAATCTTAATGTCAGCTGTCTTGTCGGACGGAGGAAGCATGGAGAGATGCTTTTCAATGCGGAAAAGGTGATTTAAATGTGTCCACAACTCTGTTCCAGGCTGTCTATCATCGAAACATTTCACCAACGATGCAAATAAAGTTTCCTCTCTGCTGAAGGATCGCGTTGAATCTACTCGAGGGAATTTCTAGGGGAATTTGCAAGCTTTTGTATAAGAAAACTTGACACTTTGTATCCCACATAATGACTTGTACTTGTCCAAATTTTTTTGGTTCTTAGAAACTGAGCAGCACTAATCTAGATCTAAGATCTTGCTGAAAAAATTAAGATAACTTTTGAGAACACCAGAGATTTGATGAAGAGAATTGTTTGAAAAATTGAGGAGATGGCAGGTACGAAGTTATGTTTAAAAGGAATCAAAAGAGAATGGAAGTTGAGAAGGATGAAAAATAATATGACTTGCCTGTAATTTCTGCTTGGAATCGGCCGAATGCAGCGGCTCAGGTCCAGCTTTCCCCTGGTCACCCTGGAGATTCTCCACATTTTTCGTTCGTATAAATTTCCCAAAGAGCTCCAGGCCCTTCTCTCGGTCCATCAATTCGAGCTTCATTTTTTTTTCCTGCAAGCAAACAGAACAGCGCATAGATATTAGTATATCTGAAAAGTAAACACAAAAAGGAAACGAAAAATTCATAGTTAAAGAAAAAAAATTTCGAAAGTTAGAGGAACAAGGAATTCCCTTAAATTCTTTTTCGTTGGACCTTTACCAACGTCACTGACTAAGTTCTGACGTAATTGAAATTTCGTTGACTCTCATATTTCACGATGGCAAGCGTTCCCTCTGCCACGGACATTTTAATGGCGCCATTCTTTATCCTGAATTATTCTCGACTACCTAACTTTCATCCAATTAACAAACGCCTGCGTTCTAGTCGCCCGTTTTTACTTTCTATTTCGCAAGAAATTGAAAACTTGCAGAATTTAGATTAAGAAAGGAAATCAACGATCTCCCAATTTTTGCCATTTAACGTTAAGAATTGTTTCGTCGAGTTTGAACATTTCAAAAGTCGAAAGTACTGGGAAAAGTTGTTAAAATTAGAATTAGAAAAAAATAAGTCAGAAACAAAGTCCCGATGACTGAAAACGGGGATTCAGAGTGAAATCTGACATGTAGCTTCGATGGTGTCCCGTGTGGTTTTTCAAGAGGTTAGGAAGTCGCACGGGCGAATTATCGATTTATTATCCAGCGACGTCTGGCGTCGTCTGCGCAGCGTTCGTCCTTTATCCTTTTACACGTTATCCTCACAGNAAAAAAAAAAAAAAAAAAGAAAAAGACTAGACGGAAGAAGAAAATTACGTCGCGCGACCTCATCGCTCTTAGTCACTTGCTAGGGAATATATTGCTCGAGGGAAACTCCCCTTGGATACAGAGTAAAACAGAAAACCACCTGTCCAACACACGATACCAAGGATATTCTTGACGTATCAACATTAATTCCCAGCGACTTTTCTCCATCGAAATGCTACGTTCAAACGTTTGTTTCAATTTCGCGCGAAGCTGAAAGGTCAGCTTTTTCAAAAGCAACGGGAGTAACATTTATTGAGAAATATTCACGCGTGAAATTCGCGCAACATTTCGAAAAAGATCAGTCGACAAAGTAAAATGGACAAAATCCTTCGCCCGAATGACCATTTTCTAGCAACGAAGAAAATTAATTAGATTCATTCAGAATGAATGGACAACATTTTCAAGAACGGTTCTATTTAGGTTGGGTGCTACTTTCGAGAAGGGAAATACAGCGGATTAAAAATACGATGAAAGAAAGTGGCTATAGTTGTGCTGGGCAGGAGAATGGACCCGGCGGGGGAGCGAAGGGGGAGAGAAGAAGGATTATGCAAAGGTGTAAACAGGAAGGATAATCGTTCGAGGGAAGAAAGCACTCTGTGAAGGGTACTCGCAGGTAATAAATTATTCAGGCCACGCTCGGAAAGTAGCCCCGGCATCTATGAAAATACCGCTTGCGTTCAGCCGTGCTAATGGAATTCTTGAACGTTGTCCGGTCGCCTCTGCTACGCGCAAATCTCGCCCATGTTAAATCAATCACATCCACGGATCGTCCATTTGTCTAAGTATTAAAAACGTGTACGCAAGAATCCGTGGGTTTATTTCAGATTACTGGTACCGTTGGTTCGTGGCTTAGCTTGCTAAATTAAATTTACAGCGAACGTGGGAACAATTTGCACTTACTAATTCGATTGAATTGTTCAAAGTCGCAAGGTGGCTCGGAGTGGAACTTCGGAGCTTGCATTGAGATCAAGGCCTCCAAGTCAAGTTGCACGCACGAAGCAAAGCAAAGTATCGAAGTCGGCCCGTAACTTCTCCATCGGGGGAACTTTTACAGGTCGTTTTCGGCGAGTTTCGCCGCAGCGACGGAAGTGAATGACGCACGCCTTCGAAACGAAAGTGCCAATTAAAGGCAGGATGGCGCCGAACTACTGGCGATAAAACGACGGCCAGACGAAAGTTTCACAATTCCACGGGTGACGTTCGAACGTACTGCACGCCTGCGAGCGTGCAAGAAATAATCGTGAGCTTTCAGCCAACCCCATCGGTACACATCGTTTGAAGGAGAGAGAGAGAGAGAGGGAGGGAGGAGGGATGGAGGTGATTCTAACCGGTCACAAAAACGACTCGTCGGTATGCGACACGGCGTTTCCCATCGGAACGGACACGTACGCGGCTTCAAGCCGTGTTCTGATGAGTTCTCCTCACGAAACTTCCGCCTGACCTCCTACCTCCGCGCGTTTTACATTTTTATATCGCGCACTCGAACAGCGATCGTTCTTCGACACATTTTTATACACGACCCGAGAGATGGTTTCGAGGTTGGGAAGCAAAGTATTGCGTCAGTTAGAAATTGTTCCCAAAGGTTCGTAAGGTTAAAATTTGCTTGGAATTTCGCCTTGAGGATGTTGATTTTTCAGAATTCTTCGGATACGGTTCGTGGAGGAGATGTTTCGTGAATGATAACAGAAGAGGCTGTGAGATGGCTTCTCCATCTGTGAGAGGAGCAATCTCAATCCCGGATGTCGAGTCTTTCTGCGAGATGAGCTTGCACGCCCGGTATTGTTTGTTGCCGACTGATGCGTGCACCGCGTCGTCTCTTCTCGCTGCATTGTCTCTCTTTGAGCCTGGAATTCCAAGGGGGGAAGCAAACTGCGTCGTACGAACCTGCTGTTGTTAATCGTATCGTCGCCCGTATTGCCACTACCTCCCTCAGGTTAGATAGCCTTCTGACGTCAAACTACCACGTATACGCACACCCATGCTACAATTTATCAAGCTTTATTAATCCTCGTATCGTTGGATCTAATAAACTACCACTATTACAAAGTCACGAGAATTTTTCTCTTCAACGCGATTTTCTATTCAACGCAATGAAGCTCGTTGTCCTCGGCGGCTATGTTATCATATACAGAGTGCACGATACTGAAACTGAAAATTAAATGAACGAACGGGCCGAGCTAGTGGAAACTCACGAATGCGAAAGTAATCTAAACTCAATGATGAGCAACTCAAATTTTGACCTAAATTTCAGTTCAGACACATTCACTCTGCCGAATTTAACTTTCTAATTTATCGTCTCCTCCCCCCCCCATATAATGAAAATAGCAAGACAACATGGAGATCATCGTGTCATTAAGTTAGTGTTAAGAATTTATGTTTACTATTAAACTTAAGAAATTGCTCGCAGTTGGAAGTGAAGAGACACGGCGAGGGTGATCGTACGTTAGAAATTGGAAAATTTTGGCAAATTGTTCCGAAGATTGTTAGCCAAGAAACTTTCTCACAGGTGTTTCTCCAACGCTGCCCCCCTTCCTGGTCCCTGGGCGCCACTGTGAATTTTTCCAGCCCGGAAAGTTCCGAATTCCACCTCCTGTTTCGAGTATGCAAGCTCCCGCTTCGCAGCATAGTCGTAGAAGAAACTTTCCGAGAGTTAATTCGATACCTCGAGAAAGTTCCATCCCCGTTTATAGGACAAACTGCGAGACGTTCGTTCGAAATAAATTGCAATACTCGTCTGGAGCAAACTTCCTTCGCGAACGCGTATCGCTCGCCAGTAATACCGATTTTTTTCTTTTCCTTTTTTTTTTTTTTTTNACTTGCAATTAGAAATTGAACTTTAAACGTTCGGCCAGGGGCAGAACTATTCGCAGCAGTTTTAGATTTCAATTCTTGGCCTTCTTCTTACCTTTAGATTAATCGCAAACGAAAAACTAAGCGAGATGTATATAGATTTTACGGGATCAGGGAAGAAATATTCGAGAGGCAAGCTTTATTCGCCGAAGGAGTATTTTCAAAAGTACGTTATCTATAGTTAGGGGGCACATTGCGAGGAACAAGGTCCTTTAGGTAAATTTCCAACACCTGAGTGCTTCTGACTGGATAAATCCAAGTGTAATGAGGATTGTTCATAACAGAAGTTGAAAGAGTAAAGTTAAATGAAATCAACTATCAACTGGTAAGATTAGGCTGTAAGTGATCACAACAGTTCGTCGATTAAATTGGTTTTAGGATAGTTCACTTGACCTCGCAAGTCAAAGGTTATCAGGTGGTCTTTAATCTAAAAATAACCTACAAGTAAAAAAATTATGAATTAATTAATAGATAGTTTCCAACAACGAGGCGAAGGTTAATTTGTAGTAAATTAAGAGACCGAATAATAGCGAAAGCTATTAGCCAGTTGCGCGAAATCAATGTTGAAACCACTTAACGAAGCTAGAAGAGTAAGATTGACGTGATTCTGTCAAATTAAATTTATTAACATGAAATATAAATTCGCGTAAAATGGCCCTGAATCAACTGGTACAACCCAGCACCAACTCTAACTGTTACCAATCTGATCACCTTGCGGGAATAATAGAAAAAAAGAAAATTATCGAAAAGAGATTTTCGAAGGCAAAACATGGAATCACTGCCTTCGATTATCCTCGACAAAATGATAGTAATTTCTCTCTCGCTCTTTTCGACATGACAGATCCATTAAAAAACGAGACATCCCTAATAATGAGGGGCATCGTTCGAAAGCAAAGGGTAGAAAAAAAAAACACGATCGAAAAATAGCGAAAAATAGTTCCGGCGTCGAGGCATGAATATCAATGGGTCGACGTGCAAACCGGAACAATCGCGTGCCACATACACTATCGGGGAAAAATACGGGGGCAAAGCTTAGTGCAAGCACTAAAGATCAATTTACGAAGCTATCTCAACATATTTTACAATATATCATTCCCCCGAATCAATCTTGCACGCTTCCAACAATCTTACAAATTTTTTTGTTTCATGGATCATTGACGAATAGAATTTGTATGGTATGATTTCTTTGGGCACTATGCACCTTGGAACCATAGAATAATATTTGAACAGAAAACATCTATGCTGCTTTTTACATTTTGTACATTATATTCATAGCTTTATATGTAATTTGGTATTATATGTTATACGTTGTTTTATATTGTAAAAGTGTATTTCATATCCTTTTTCATGTTTACGTTTATATATATATTATATACTTCTTCTACTTTGTCTCTTTCATTCAAATTTTCGTTTTATCACTTTTGTATGGTGTGTGATTTCTTTGGGCACTATGCACCTTGGAACCATAGAATAATATTTGAACAGAAAACATCTATGCTGCTTTTTACATTTTGTACATTATATTCATAGCTTTATATGTAATTTTGTATTATATGTTATACGTTGTTTTATATTGTAAAAGTGTATTTCATATCCTTTTTCATGTTTACGTTTATATATATATTATATACTTCTTCTACTTTGTCTCTTTCATTCAAATTTTCGTTTTATCACTTTTGTATGGTGTGTGATTTCTTTGGGCACTATGCACCTTGGAACCATAGAATAATATTTGAACAGAAAACATCTATGCTGCTTTTTACATTTTGTACATTATATTCATAGCTTTATATGTAATTTTGTATTATATGTTATACGTTGTTTTACATTGTAAAAGTGTATTTCATATCCTTTTTCATGTTTACGTTTCATATATTATATACCTTTTCTACTTTTCTTATATACCTTTTCTCTTTCATTAAAATTTTATCACTTGAGTCATACATAACTGCACATAAAAGTAAGATATTTAATCTTAAATGTGCAGTGAAAATATTACGTACGCAGCATGAGCTTTTAAATACACAATTAATGTAAAATACTGTGGCTCGTTAATACAATGATTAATTAACTATTAGCCATCTTGAACATGTGGATAATAAAAAATGATTCCACTATACATTAAAGTTTAACTCATCACCACGTAGTGAATTCAACTTATTGTTCTTAAATTGTGTAACAGTGATCTGATCTCATTGCAATTTATTAATGAAATTACAATACGTTGCACGTATATTCATAAGAAATTTATTGACAAAAAAAGATACCTTTGTAAGCCACTGTCTAAATCTAGTAATAATTGAACAAGTGACTGAAACAGTAGACGCAGAAAAGCTAGCACCTATTCACAATAATTGGAAAATACGTTTGACAATGACCAGGGACCAATTTAATCATCGGATTATCGTTCCACTTTTCGGCTTATAACTTCAATTTGTTGCTCTCGCTAGCGGCCAATGTGCCATCCACCTATTTACTCGCCACGGACGCACTTGCTGCTCTCCTTCTCTTCTTTTCTTCTCGCTTCTGCTCTTTCATTTCATGGTGGTCGGATAGAAGTTATACGTGGTTGAGAAAAAATCGGTAGGCGTACACGCAGATGCAATCAAGCGATCAAATAACAAAGTTTCTCGTTTGATAAAAATGTTTCTCTCCTCTTCAGTTTTATTTTTAGTTTCCTTTATTTCGCTCGTTCGGATCAACTTCTCCTCCTTCCATTACTTTTAACGAGAAGCACGAGATGGCATTAAGAGGTATTTCTAGGAAAACTTTTCTGCAACCTTTTATCACTTCAACTCAATAATCCCCTTCCCCTTCACCATTTGCTCTCGTTTTCATGTTTCCAGGTCTTAACAAGACCATCCTCCTTCGTTTTGGTCTTTAAAGAATGACAGATGACATAAGGAAGATGATTGAGGGAAATGAAATTTGCGTACTGTCGTTTGGCTGAAAGTTTTATGCTCCCTGTTTAGAATTCAGCTCTTGAATTTGAGTTCTCTTGATCTAAACATAGATTCAAGCTATTTTAACAAGGTTAAATGTTTGGTTGATTTCATGGACCTTCTAAGCTTGAATTGTCTCTTAATCTTCCAACGTGAACTTGGATAATCCAGACCAAACACTTGCAAAAATTGCAACTTCTCTGAAAGCATTCTACTCCAAATGACAAATTGGACATAAGATCTATTGGACTATTTCTAGTCCCAACCTATTTAAAATCTATGAAACGTGATAGATTTCAGAGCATAATTATTCTATTTAAAATTTATGAAATGCGACATGTCTCTGGATCCAATGAAGATGGGATCTTGAGGGAACTCCTGGGGACCATTTCTAAGCCCAACCTATTTAAAATCTATGAAACATTGAATTCACATCTTTAGAAGATGTAAGGCAAAGGATAAGGATAGGAATAATTTGTTGAAAAATTTCTTCTGATCCATTTGAAAGAAATAGTTCATAGAAAAGTGCTAGATCTTCAAACATGTAGGAGTAATTCAAAATCCAAAGGAAATCCTCGAGTATTCGCAAAATGGTGGAATTTTTATTGATATAGTTTTTATTTTTATCTAGTTGATCGCGATTAAACTGAATGGAACGTGTAAAGGGGAGGCTACTGTCGCGTGCAGAGGGACATTTTTATCGGATCTCCCACGACTCGAGACAAGTTCTTCGTGTTCATGGCGAGCGGCTTAACTGTTTGGTCGATCGGTCACGGAAATACGATAGCCTAGACAAACCCGTTTAATGTCACTGCCAGGTGGCATCATTGGAAACGAGAGCGGTTAACGTCGGATAGATCAAAGAAGATATTTACTGAGAGATGTTCTGGTGAGGGAGAAGAGCGCCGTTACAGTGACTAGCCTCGGTAGGATTGATCTTGGATCTTGCAACTGAAATAATTATGACACTAATTGGTGTCCTATCTGAGAGATCTTCTTCGAATGGAAAGGCAGAGAACAATATCGAGAGCTGATTAAATAGATGGAAATAAGTTTGAAAGTCTTGTTTCGATGAAACAGGAATTTAAAGGGAATTGCTCATTGTATAAACATTGTACAAACAATTTAAACGCAATAGAAGTTACAGAAGACTATCAATTATTTAGCATTCACGCGAAATTCAATCGATGAAAGAAACTGCAGAGGTCTAAAACTTAGAACAGAAACTGAGATTTGAAATTTAATTCAATTGCAACAGAAGTGGCACAAGATACACTTCAGATATTACTAACTCTTTGATATTCATATAAAATTCTGTCAATGAAAGAATAATTGTATAATTATAGAAGAACCTTAGCTCCTAGGAGGGAAAACTTGGATCTGTTCTTGAGAAAATTTGCAAAGTCTGTCGCAGTAGAGCTTCATTTCCTGGACATTTAAAAGAGGAAGAAGACTGAAGCACCGAAGACGTTATCCCTCATCGACTGGCGAAACTTCTCTTCGATTATTCCCTTTCTCTCTGTGTTATGAATCATGCAACGCCGCCTGTCGCAAATTACAGAGCTTATTTTGTTCCAGAATGATGTATACCTTCGTGCTATGTCTCCGAAGGTAAAGAAACGTCAACGTCAATGAAGAGAAGACCATAAGCTGGAGACGTAGCTATCTCTTTTTCCACTGTTTACTACCGGCCTAAAATTAGACACCGCAAAGGAAATCACAGTGCACGCAACGGACTGCTTCTTTCCTGGAAATATCACCTCTGTGCTGACACATTGTTAACTTGTAATTTATTGGGCGTCTCTTCCAAGAATTAATTGCATTCCAGGGAGAAATTTGGGAAGAATGGCACTCATCATCCTGATAATTTACGGATAATAAATAATGAACACAAAAATATAAAAAACAGGATGCTATTCAAAATTATCAACGTCAATTCTCTCACTCATTCTGAAGCAACAACTGCTTAATATTTTCATGGAACAAATTTCATATAAGATTTTGTAGAAAATATAGAGAATTTATATTTTCTCCAAAAAAAAAAAGTCACTCCGGGTATTTGGAACTTTACAGCAAATACAGTAGAACAGAGGGTACTTACCTCACCTCGTTTACCCCGTCGTCGCGATCACCCTCCTCTGTGTCCACGGCACAAGGAATCACAGTTCACGGTGGAGCGGTGCAAAGTGGTACACACTAATCCAGAACGGTCATCGGAACTCGCTGAATGATCCTGGCCGTGTAACAGGCCAGCTGTGTCCTCCACGTAGCAGGGGAAGCAGGCGAGCAAACGAGGATAACGATGGTATAACGATGGAAGAAACCAGCTTACACTTTCTCCGTTCCTTCGTTTGTACATATATGTGTGTGTATGTGTGTG
Organism: Lepidotrigona ventralis hoosana; assembly: GCA_002806875.1. NCBI lineage: Eukaryota > Metazoa > Arthropoda > Insecta > Hymenoptera > Apidae > Lepidotrigona > Lepidotrigona ventralis. Next base: position 33,452 of record NIPQ01091894.1, read on the forward strand.
CGTGTGTATATATGTGTGTGTGTGTGTGTGTGTGTATATATATATATATAAGTCTATCTACTCGAATTAGACTTGATCAGACTCGCACGACATGGTCTGTCTATCTTCTCCTGTCCATGCACTAGGTACGCTGGCTCTTCTTCTTCTTCACCATTCAGTCAAACTATCGTCTATTCTAGCTAATTCAGATCAGCGAGATGATCCGCAGCTACGAGAAAATGATATTTTATGATATGTGTGGATTCGTCGGCGACCGTCGCCTAGCCGGGTTTCCTCCCTTCCTTATTTGATCTGTCTCTCTTCTGTTCTTGTTCTATCTGTCCCCTTTTGTTCTTGAGTTGATTGGTTGTTGCTTGCTGGTGAACGGTTAATCGGCTCACTGATCGGCTTTTCAGGTGAGAAACATACAGCTGGCCGTTTTCTAAACTAACGAAAATTCCGGCACACACGACTCTCTCTCGCTCTCTCGCGCTCGCGCTCACACACGGCTCCCGGTGCTGCTGGCCAGAGTCACATTTTAGTGCGACACACACGGGTGGCGATGCTCCGTGGGGCTACGTTCTCTCTCAGCTTGCCTCCGTCTCTGTCCGCCTTGGTCAACCCTCTATTCCACCCCTATACGACCGATCCCACTATCGTTCATCCCCCACCAGCCTACAATCCCCTGACGATACACCTTCAATAACAGGGTGGTGGTGGTGGTGGTGCTGGTAGTGGTGGTGGTGGCCATAGTGATGGTTTGAAGTTACATTGGTCGCTGTATTTGTTGACATGACTGCTACACCTGGAAAAAGTTTGTACAATTAGTACATCATTGTAAATAAAATTGTCCCTATTGATTAGCAAACGATCCTGGTAATGATATAAGTGATATGTGATATTAGGTATGATGATGTAAGTTCAATAAAATTTTCTGATCATAATATAATATGCATAGCATTATATTATAGCATAGTAATAGTGATATAATAATATCTACTGCGATGAATTTACTGACATGACGTCAGAATTACTTCAATGAAATGAAAAAATCGTAGAGCGTGTCAGGTTGATTCTATCACTAGCACCCCCTGAAACACTCCTACCAAATGCTACACCACTGATACTCCACCATATTCCTCCCTCTCTTGAACCAATGAAACGCGGTACTGTACTATCTCTGGCAGCACCCTGTTCCTTAAAACATTCTACAAATCTCTTCCACAAATAAAACGCAATCTGGAAAGATTAGAGAGCACTGTTCCAATCTGAGAGAATCGAACTGACCTTCTGTTATTATTTTCCTATCATTTCATTCAAGCTAGGTGGATTTTTAACTAACACGTGAAATTGTCTATTATTGTACGTAGTATAATTGTCTATTATTGTACATAGTTGTTACTTTGCAAGCAAGATGGTTAATACCTTGCACGCAACGCGATACCGTTTCAGAATTAATTAATTAATTAATTAGCAAAATCGTCCCTGGATAAGAAGAGGAATAGAGGAATCCAGCCATGAGATCCACCAGTTGCTGTGAACGGTTATCCCGAAGGAATTTTTCCTTCGTTAAATATAGAAGCAGGAGCCAATAAACGATCTCAAACTCAGCGGATGTTGTTGGTTTGTTGTCAACGTTTCGAAGACGATCCTTTCTTAAGCCATGAATTTCATTCTGCCAAAAACTCCCTCACTCTCCCGAGGATTATCGATTGATCACAAATTCCTTTAATATTTCGCTGAAATATTCAAACATACAGAGCGATTGTTTACGAGATTACTACTGTCTGTGGTGGAAAATTGAGATGATTGAAAATGGAAAATTTGAACAGATTGATCGAATTCCCAAAGCTCAGTTACTCATTCTGAGTTTGTTAATGTTACAAGAAAAATAAACGATTTTAGAAGAGTTCCAATTTTCTGTAATTATTTGCAATGGAATTAGAATTATTTTCACGATTTTTAAGTTAGAAATTTACAATCTCCAGAAATGGCAAAATTCCAATTTCTAGAGTTGAGAGATTGTTGAAATTTAGATTAGACAACGTCCAAATTTTTAGTCCTGAAAACCTTCAAATTTCCATTCGTCAAGCACAAGTATTTCCAGGCCTAGAAATTTGCAATATTCAAAATTAAAAGAACTTACAAAAACCAACAATTTCTGATGTTTTCAAAAACTTCCAGTTTTTCCAATTTCTAGATTTCAGAATGTTCATATGTTCAATTTCCAATTTTCAAATCTAAGGAAACGAGTCCCTAACATTATTAAAATTAACTAGCCTTGATCTGGACAATGAATTACAGGTTTAAAATTAACTTGTTTAAGATCCAGACAGTACGACGATGGGCAAGGAACCTAAAACAAAAGTACGTGTCTGTGCTGTCCTCAAAAAAAGGGGCAGCTTATCCCCATCAAGCAAGTCACCCCTGCCGCACTGTGACTTCGAAAACACCCCCGGCTCAATAGTATACGCAGACGTGCTATCTAGATACGTTTATCTAGACCGTGTCTGCCTTTTTGGCCCTAGTTGAATGGAACAGGACTTGTTTTCATCCGCGAATCCATAATAAGATCAGCGAGTGAAGCTAAGTGATCTTGCCACAGGGACTCTGCAAAAGGTACACTACAGCCCACACGAAATTTGATACTATCCCAGATAATCTAAACTAAAGAAACTAAAGAAAAATGTGAACTTTTGTAGCGTGCAGCTGAAAACTTAATTGAAAAACAGTTGCCAAAACTGTTTAGAAACTAAATTTAGATGAATGAAGAAACGCAAAATCCTTTGTCCAGAAACAAAAGAAAAGAAAGGTTCTATGTAAAAACGTATTCTTTGATACCTAATTAGATTGAAATAATAAAACGAGTAGATTGAAAATTAAATCTGTTCTAATTAGTCTCACAAATTATAGAGTTGATTGGGTAGTTAGAATTAAAATAGCCAAATATAACAAAAAAATGTTTTTTCAACTGGATTACACAAAGAATTACTATTATGACTGGTTGACTATAATTTTTTCGATATACTTCAATTAGACTCTGTAGACTTTCATAGANACAAATTATAGAGTTGATTGGGTAGCTAGAATTAAAATAGCCAAATATAACAAAAAAATGTTTTTTCAACTGGATTACACAAAGAATTACTATTATGACTGGTTGACTATAATTTTTTCGATATACTTCAATTAGACTCTGTAGACTTTCATAGAAGATACCGTTAAGAGCCATAAACGTTTGGAGGACAGAAGAGGAAAAGGAACGAGGCGTCGTTCGATCGATACATTTCAGCGTGATAATTATAGTAAATGCATTGAATTATTCGGTCCCGCAGGCTTCCAAGTCGAGTACTTCGAAAACTATGCGGAGGCGAAACATAACCGGTCCGTCCTGTGTCAGCTTTCACCCCTAACGCAACGATCCCAACAGTGCCGTAAAGAAAACAGGAGCTTTGAGAAATCGAATTTAGAATCTCGAATGTTGTCCGGTGAAATCCTCGTAAGGGATCAATTAATCGATAACAAGCTGGTAAGAATATCAGTCTTGACAATTAACATCATCGTATCTAGAAAATTAAAGCCAATGTATTTGTTCTAATTTGGAATATTAAATAAGAGAAAATAATCTTTGATTGGCTCAGAGAGTTAACAGAGTTAACTTAACTCACCATGTTTCTACTTCGATTAAAAGAAATCTAGCAGTTGCCTCTTGTAAATGATTCATTCAAAAACATTCTATCCTATCCTATGTGATGTATGAAAATTATTCCAAGTATCACTCAATAATCTAATGTTGCAAAATATTTTACGGTTGAATGATATTGTGCAAAAAGATTTAAATTACTTTTGCCCACATTGTATTTATTTAGAAAAATTACGTTTTGCATAATAATATATACTTACATAAAAATTATTCGGTAAGTCGTGTATAAAAATGAAGACGACTGGTGAATTACCCAGGGACACGTCTAAAAGTACGGCCCTGACTCCACCCCTAGCGCCCATCCCTGTGTTTCTCCCACTATGCACCTGAAGGATTCTCCTATTGACGTTCCACCCCTTCTACAGCTCTCCCTCTACTCCTCTTTCGTCCTTTCCAGAGCACACCCACGCGTACTATCCCTCTTGCGTACCACAGACCATGCTCTGACGTAATATTATTACGTCAAAGCAGCATCGTACGCCGGCGCGTATATGATTCTTCGTTCCGTTCCTTTCCCAGCCACCTGGAACAGTGTCGTCCAGGAAATTAGTATTAATTAAATTCTAATCGAATTTCGTTTCGATACTCACGGGATTTGTGACTTCTTTTTATAACATGTAATCCTAAAGAGTAGAATTTAAGAGAATAGAGTTCAAAAATATTTAAAGCACCAAGATCATTATTTTAAAAGTTATAGAGTATATTAACGAAGCAAAATTGAAATCAGCATGGCGGATTTCAGGGCGCCATCTACCAGTTTAAGAAACAATCAATTTCTGTAGAAATTCAATAGAATTATGAAATTATGTTTAATAATAGCTTTTTCAAAAAATGAAATGATACTGCTTTTAAAAAAATTACCAGCTAATTGTTCATTCGTCGTAAAGAAATATCACACCAAGAAAATACAATATTTAATTATGTATATATATTTAAAATATCATTATGCGTTGTAAAATATTTCCCAACATTAACAAATATCTATAAATATTCAATAATATAATCGATTTGTAAGAACTATATAAGAGCTATATAAGAATTATTCGAAATATTCGTCCATTACAGTTTTGACATTTTTTTTTTTTGATTTAACATTTCGTGCTAATCAAATATGGCGCGCTTGTTTTGTCCGTTAGCTGCGCAGTAAGCGAAAGATACGCTGCGCAAAATATGTTCAAAGTTGTTTGTGATTATTGAAAATATATACGTATATGGAATAAATATTAAATAAATGATATCATTTATACCGTTAATTGAGAGAAGAGAAAACAAACAAAACAAACACGTCTTCGTTGTAAATAAATCAAATGTTATTGTACAATTATGTTAGTTGGAAAAGTTATTCTTTTTATGTATGAAATAGAATATAACTTACCAGAATGAAATAAAGTGTATATTCATGAATATGACGATTGAAAGTATGAAATTTTTCACACTGAAGTTTTTCGCAGCTTTCAAAAAACGTGAAATGAGATGTACATGAACAAACGTTAGAAAATACTTATCAATATACCAGAAAATTACATTAACGAAACGAACGCGGTCCATTTTGCACTTCTTCGAATACAACACTTATATTTCGATTCTTGCGAACAGTTTCGATACTCGATCTCCATTTTTTACTCTCGTACAACTTTCGATATATGTACAATCGATTTTTGAATTCTTATTACGAAATAATATGTACAATATAAAACCTTAGATTTAAATATAAAATCCAGTTTGTAACTATATTAATTTTATTACAAACATAATATGAGATTGTAATTTTATGTGTTGTCTGTCGACGTGTGTTGTCACAATTATATGTTAAGTGATACCTAACCTAAAAAGTTATACTACAAAGGGAACATGTTACGTCTACTGAGAGACAAAAGATGGATTTGCACAACGTTTTTCCCATTCACTTCTTCAGCCGATGACGATTCCAATGATAAATCCAAAATAGCGAATGTTTGGAATTACTGGAAATCGTTTACTTCTTTGACCAATTACAACATATCCAAAGTGGAAAACTTTTGGAGCAAATATGAAAAATATTTTTATGACGAGTAAGAATCATTATTTAATTTAATACGCATTTATTCATTAAAAAAAACGAACTTTTATTATTATCATTTATTTTGAACAGGAGGGGCTATCCAACTAAAGAGGTACAATCAGTTGCCAGTGCAACATTTGTAGGTTTTCTGGCAGGATTTGTTTTAGGTGGAATATACAAAGTGAAAGATGTGCCGCGGAAACACAGTGATGAGAATCAAGTTACACTTTATAAAAACAAATTTGTCATGCAGAGAGAATTACAAAAAAGAGTTGAATTTGCTACAATTAAAGGAGGTTTCCCATTTGGCGTAAAAGTTGGGCTTTTTTGCTTCTTTTTCTCGTAAGGCTACATAATATTGTATTATACAATTAATGTTACAAGTATGAATTAATATAATATTCTTTATCAGGGGCATATCTGCATTCTTGTACGTGTATCGAAATTATAAATTCGACATACTAAATCCTATGATTGGTGGTGCTGTAACAGGTTTCTTATTCAAAATGAATATGGGTATAAAAGGATCAATTTCAGGCACTATAATAGGTACAATATTGGGTAGTATTTATGGCTGCATGACACAATTTCTTTTATTTATAACCAGAACTGAGATAGGTGATACTTACAAAGTAATGGCCGATGTAATGAATATGAGACGAGAGTAAGTCTTATTTTAGTTAAACTTCAGAATAAAAACTTTCAATATTAAACATTACAATGAAAAAATTGTACGTATTTTAGTGCAATAAAAGAAAATATAAAGAAGATGAACTCAGAAGAAAAATCGCAAATGCAAATAATGTATGAGAAGAACTACGAAATGAGGGAGAAGAATTGAAAAGTAAGAATTTAAGAGATAAAAATTTAATGAAAAATCAATATTTCTTATCTATTACTCTCTCTTCTGTAAATATTATCCAATTATTACAGAAAATATTATTTAACGATATTTATATTCAATAAATACAAGAAAAATATAAAGAATATATTCGTATCGTCCTTAATTTTAAATTAACAAAAGTCACAAAAGAGAAAGAGCAAACTTTACAATCACACGTCGCATGTAATTCATCTCAATTTATCTATAATATTCAACTTGAATTAATAAGAATACAATTGTCATTAAGAACAATTCTTATTTACATGCTAACGATATTCTGTGTATTAAATTATAAATGAATATAATGTAAATATAGATTTGAAATCATAGTTACAGAATAGGCCTGATATTTAAAAATAAAGAAAATTTAGTTATTTTCTTCTAAGATTCAAACTATGTTTATATAAATAGTTCTTAAATTATGAAACAAACAATACTCTTTAATTAAAAAAAAGTAAAATAAAGCGAAACATTCATCTTTCAATACAATATGTTTAGGCGACTGATGAGCATACTATATATTTTCATAGTTAAGTATTTAACTCATAGTTTAACTCAACAAATTTGAAAAATATTTCTTTAAATTTCTTGTTCTGAGGTTCCTAAATCTTGAACCTTGGTTAAACGTTTTGCCCCTCTGCCTGGTGGACCCTTAGGTTTCGCAAATTTTGGTTGATGCAAACTGATTTTTGGATGTAATTCCTCTTGTAAAAATCCTTCAGTTAGTTCTCTTCCATCATCTATTTCAAGCTATACAATCAACATATTTTAAAGGAGAATTATTACATTGCATTAAAAACTGGAAACATTATTCATTTTATGAAAAAAAAACGGTAAGAAAAAAAAAAATGAAGATCTAACTTGATAGGCCTATTCTGTAAGCTGAATGTTTTAAACGTATTGTAAAATCTTAATCATAATTACATACCCATCCAATGATTGATTCACGTGCGCTTCCTAGAAACCTATTAAATTCTGTGTAAATAAATTATAATAGAGAAGTATTTCACATTACTATATCAACAAATTAAAACACAACAAATTGTAAGATTAAATTGCATACTGCTTTATTACTTAGCGTGTTTAGTATTGGCAAGATACACAATTTACTTGATCATAATGAACCTACAATTATGCACTAACAAGTTGGAAACGAAAGTATACTAAAAACTTACAGAATAGGCCTGGTACAATATATTATAAATTGGAATACTCCCAGGCTGTAGTGTGCATTATGTTTAAATATGGAACACATTATTCATTAACAATTTTTTGAGCACTTTACAAAAAACTTTCCTTTCTTTTTTCTTCAAAATAGATACATGTGCCAAATTCTATTTGTTCTTCAACACGTAAGGATGGGAAAATATTAATAAAAAAATTTAAGATAGAGAGAATTAATTATTTTAAAACAAAGCTTATAAATAATGAGTATATTATATAAAGAACTTTAAATATTTGTAAAACATCAGATGCTTTAAATATAACTTTCTTATCAATACAAATGCATTATAAAATATATTCAGAATCAAAAGAGTAACAATTTTTTAATGTATCCAAACAGATTCCAAGAATTTGGCACACTTTTTTGTCATCATCTTCATTAAATTAGGCCAAACTCTTTCAATAAGTTATTCATTTATGTTTTGGACGAAAATTTTTAAAAAGTTTATAAAAAGCTACAAGTTAAAAAAATACACATCACAAAAAATAGAATGCCTCTCGAATATCTTGTTTGCTGGCTATTAGATTATAGTCCCATTTGCTATACATTTCGTATTAGAAATGTTTTTTATAGGAAATCTAAAAATATTTTTTAAAAAATAATAGTAACTTATCACAATTATTCTCTAATTGATTTAAATTATTAAATATGAAAATAAGAATCTAATGTATATATTTTCTTGTTTGAAATGTATCTTATCACATTTTGCATCTTTCAATGAAAATTAAAACGATAAAAAATTAAGAAAATAACTGCGTAGTATATAGAATGTGTGTACGTATGTGTGTATGGATAAGTGCATATGTGTATGTGAGTGTTAAAATATTTCTACCTATAATAATTTAAACGCTGCAAAACAATTTTTTTCCGATTGTACAACTAATGGGACATACCAAGATCAGTCTTTATATAATATATATTTGTGGAATCTAATGTTTTGTATCATTTACAATAGTATAGAACATGATATATATAATATATATGCATATACATATATACATACATATATATATACATGTATATACATATATAATTTAATATGTATATAAAGTAACTAGTATTATCACTAGCTTATGTCCGAAAATGATGATCATGTGCAAAGAAAATATATCCACAAGTTAATGTGGTAATTCGCACGTTTATCACTCATATGCTATATCTTTTTATTTATATTTCACAGAGAAGTTAGGTGAGTGGCATCAGCTAACTAGAGCACATGGAATTTTCCCTAACTCTCTAATAATCACATAAGGTATGCAGGTTTTACCACAGATATTTTTTTGAAACACTCTACAACTATTTATCACTAACTCCTATATGAGTGTTCAAATGAATTTGAAAGTCAAGCCTTCGAGTTTCGCTTAATAAAATTATTAATATATGAGAAATGAGTACTTAATAATATAATATATATATAAATATATATGTGCATATATCACTTTTCATTGGACTAGGAACTAATTCACGCAGTCAACTCACTGGACTTATTTTTCACATCTGACATAATAAACATTAAAAATAACAAGTAAATTAAAGGAACTATGTAGAGAAAAAAATATCTTTATCAGAAATTTTTCATCAGACATTGGAACATAATTAAAAAAGTGCAAAATCTAATAGAAGGCTTCACTTTCAATGTCAAGTAATTAAATCTCATCTCATGATTTTTCTCTTTTTTCCCCCTTTTCTCACATTTTCTGTATGAATGAACAATTATCCATTACATTACAGTATTGGATCAACAAGAACTGCATCTTATGAAAATTCTATGCATTGTGAGTTTCCCATAGTTATCAAAAAGATATTCTGTTAAGATCTTAACATGAAAATTTTGCTCTTTAAAATTTAGAAAAATACACCGTTTGGTCTACTCTGAATTGCTACATAGATATATGTATCACTTTGACCAATTATTACTAAATATCAATAAATATATCGCTAATTAATAAAAGATTTATCTTTGTAAAGATGCACATTAAACATTTTCTCATTTAAATTACTTCGGAATAACTGTATAACTATACTGAGCTAATATCGAAGTCATTACCGAAACCAATTACATCATCTTACATTACATAACACATTCAATCGGTTAATATCATATTATCACAAGTTGAGAATTTACAAAGGAAGATATTAGATGAGTAAAACATCTGAAATATTTTATAACGTTCGAGAAACATTTAAAAATACAGACAAAAAGCATAGAATCGGTTAACTCAAAATACAAGATTTCTTCTGCTTTGACTTTTTCTCGGGTATAGATTGAGGAGGAGCATAAGGCGTTGATGGAGTTGCAGGAGTTATTGCAGCTGTTTCTTTTATGGTTGGAGGATCTTCCAACATGTCTGCCAATTCCTCACCACTATTTACTTCCAACTAGGATTTATCAAATTTTTACAAAAAT
>NIPQ01091894.1:43766-54377 GCA_002806875.1 Lepidotrigona ventralis hoosana
AAAAAATTAAAAAAAAAAAAAAAAAAAAAAAAAAAAAAAAGGAAAAAGAAATAATTTAATCTTAATATTAAAATCCACATGGAAAAAGATAAAATCTAAAAGCAAGAAACACTATACAATGCGATTAAAAGAATAAAATACCTGCTAATATATTAACTCGTAGTATAATTAATATCAACTATTCTTTCTTTAATTTAACAGAAGATATATTATTCTTACCGGTGTAATGTAAAATATAATAATGAAATAAAAAATTTAATTATTTAAAAAGCATATAGATTCTAACACAATTTACCAGTTTTGAAATGATCCTGTTAAGACATTCATGCAAAAAAGAACCATTGAAAACAAAGTAAATTAAAAGATACCATCTGTATTGAGAACTTTTATCTACCTACTTACTTTTTTCGTTATAATAACTCCAAGCGATTGAATAAGCTCTAACAAAGGTGCTTTACAAGATGAATATAACATCCTTTCCTTAATACTGCAACTATATCCTGGCATGCTATATATAAAAACTGCAACACCATAAATAATTATTGATTGAAAGACTGGCATTTTTATTTTTACAACATACCTATACATTCCATATAATCTCCTTCATGGGTGTGCTTGAAATTATAAAGATGGTATCTAGCAGAATCAGATGGGACTTTTGTTGGCAATTTATCCAACGAAACATCACAAGCCATGACCAAATGTATCTTTTCCTCTTCTAAATCAATCTTCAACTGTACATATTCATGTATGCCTTTACCAAGCTCTGTGATCGCTTGCTTTGCTTCATCAGTTACAGGAAAGGCAACACCGCTTAACGTTTGATGTCTTGTTTCTACACTATAATCCGTAGTAACAGTGTTCTTTCTAAGCTCTGCTAATTCCTCCTCTGCGGTTGTTAACGGCGCAGGTGCAGCATTGTTTCTTTTGTATTTATGATATCCTTCCAAAGTTATATCCTCCGGCACTGTACCGTGCAATTCCTCCTTTATAGATGCAGTCCCAAACTCTTGCTTTAAAGTTGCTTTGGTCGACGCATACAACATCTTTTGCCTAACCGGAGCAATGTCTGGTGACCAGGAGATAAATAACCAATCGTAACCAGAATCGGGGGATTTAGTGTCAAGTCGATAAAGGATGTACGCAGGTTGATTCTCAACGATCAACGGTTTGATCATCTTATCGTAGTCGTCCTGCCATTTGTTTATTGGCTTGGAAGAAGCAGCAGGTGTTAGTTCCTCTACAAAACAAAGGAACTTATGAAAATATGTGTGAACTGAGATTCACACTACTCACACTAGGACTAGGAAACTTAGGCTTACCGTTCTCAATGGAAACCTTCAAGACTCGTATCTTTCCATCCCGACACTTGGTGAACAACTTTTTAAGCGCGTCGTTCGCTGAAACCGAACCATGTTGTTATTACCGTTTCAACGGTCGCATACACATTTTGAGGTTAATAGGATAGATTTTTGAAAACACGTCGCAATGCAACGATCCAGTACCTTTGATTCCTGTCTGATGCGACATGGTTTGTGGAGAACTCAGGACTCCGCCGAAAATATGGTTGAGAACTAGTCGTGCACCACCCCTCCCCCCGGACTTCTTCCGATTAACCGCGAACGAACAACCGCCGATCGAATGACTAGAGAAGGATCACACCGGAATCAGAAGCAAGGGACAACCAACGACGCGCGACCAGTTCGAAAGAGACTCTTCTCTCTTCTTTCGGGAGGATCCTGTCAACAGTGGATCTCCCGATACGTCACTCCGCGGAGAACAAAAGATCTTGCCAAAAAGTGTCTCTTGCCTGCAATCGTGATGAACAAAAAAAAAAAAAAAAAAAAAAAAAAAAAAAAAAAACAAAAAAAANAGAAAAAGTGAAGGAAAGAAACGAAATAATTTTATAAATAAGAAAGGACCGACGCAACTCACCGATGTAACTTGCCTTTGGAAATATGTAGTTCAAAGTCTCGCAGCGCGGTCTTTGTTTCTCATTCGCGTGGATCTGCCGTATCCACCCCTCACTTCCATCTCCCAGCTTGATCGCGTTCGCGTGCACGTTACTTGTGACCGGGATTCACATTTTCACCGCTGCCACGTTTTCTGTGTCTCGCTTCAAGATCGCCAGTTCGCGACGAGAGAAAAATTCTCATTTTGTTTCGTCGAGGAAAGCGGCTGGCTGCTCGCGTCGTTCAGACCGCGAGTCTCTACATTATCATTCGAGTTCACACGCGACTCGAGTGTTGAGAGGGATCCTCTCGAGATGTCGCGCGCCACCGCTGTGCATCAGATGTGTGTTGTGATCGTGCCGATACATCGGGGGAAAAAAAAAAAAAAAAAAAAAAAAAANTATTTTTGCAATCGATCACACCGGGAGAACGTCGGCCAGTGGTTTTCGTGCGACAACGAAGCTTCGGATAACTGTTATGGAAACCGAAAGGCGATCGGATCTGTACGAAGAATGGAAAAGACGGGTAAACAAAACTCGTCAATAACTTTACGCCAAGTGTTGCAATTCGTTTTTGAAGTCGAGACGATGTCCCGATAATTAATTTATTGTCTGTTTTCGACGTGCCGTTCAAACACCGTATTGCACGTTGGAAATTAAAAATATATTTATTGTCGGTAAACGACTAACAATGATTTTTAAATATTCGGTTTTTTGATGACTCACTCGCCGATTCGTTGAACGATGTTAATCCATTAAAGATTGGCAGGTCTCAGATTAGCAGAATTAGTCTCAATTACCTTAAGTTACGAAACAACGAGAATACGTTTCCATAGTTGGGATGTAAAAATAAAAAGAAAAAAAAAAAAAATTCTTTTTATTGACACTCAATGGTCATAAAATTAATCTGGTCAATTACCTGTGTGCGTGAATAAATAAATAGCAACTTGATATGGTGATGATGTCCTAGGCTTTTCTCGGCCCACTTCCTCAGGGATTTCTCAGATTGGAAGATCGGAATGCTCAGCAGCAACAGGAGGCAGCGGACCAACAAGCAGCACTAGCACTTCACCAGCTACAAATGCAAAACATGCCAGCGATGCAGGAACCTCATGTTGGCAGACTCAGTATTACCATTGTTCAGGTAACTCGACGATTTTTTTTCGAACATATAATGTTTAAACTTCATTTACTTTTATGAAAGTAGCAATACACGTTCTATAATAATATTTTATTCATAATTTCAAAAAGATACTTCCTATAGGCTAAGCTTGTGAAAAATTATGGGATGACTAGAATGGATCCTTATGTGAGACTGAGAGTAGGCCACGCAGTGTATGAAACACACACTTGCTCAAACGGAGCAAAAAATCCACATTGGAACAAAGTTATTCAATGGTGGGTAATTTTTGTAACCCTTGCCATCAATCAGTGTATAGATTATCCATTATCCATCCATTGCTTTTCTTTCTCTTTTTGTTATTCAGCTACTTACCACCAGGAGTGTCGCAAATATATGTAGAAATTTATGATGAATGTTCGTTTGTCATGGATGAATTAATCGCTTGGGGTCATATAGATATTCCATCACAGGTCCTGCAAAAAGGAGAAACACACGAAGATTGGTACATGCTTAGCGGAAAGCAAGGAGACAATCAAGAGGGAATGATAAATTTAGTTTTCAGTTACACGGTAAAGGTTGTTAATTCAATGAAAAATATGTTTAATTTTATAATTACCAATAAGTTAATAACTATAATTAACTTATTTCTTTATTTTAATAGACTAAGTGCCATTCGTATATGAATACACCGATTATGATGGTTCCTTCTTCGACAATTTTTGGACAATGTATGACGCAATATGCACCAGTAAATGTTTATACAGCACCACCTACAGCAGCTTCAGTACCACCTGTTCCCAGTTCTATGCCAAATGCTGAAGTTGAATTGAAGCAGGTATTATAAAGAAAAATAATAATTTCATTTTTTTTTCTGCAACAGATCTTGTATAATAACGTATAATTTACAGATTTCAGAGATGTTCCCAAATGTGGACAAAGAGGTAATTAAATCAGTTTATGATGCAAATAATGGAAAGAAAGATGTAACTATAAACTCATTACTCCAAATGTGTGAATAAGTAATTTTTTATGCAAATTGCTATTTAATTCCAAAGGCCATATTTGTATTTTCTGCTATGCTGTATTTCCTTTAAGATGTAATATATTTGCAAATTATTGCCATGCATTTTGTGGTATATTAACATTTAGTGTCTTTTAATACAAGGGAATCTATAGAACATATTGGGCATGGAAATATATTTTTTAATGAAATATCTCTTTTAATCTTTTATATATTCATTGATCCTGTGTTTTTGTTTTCGTTATATATATATATATATATATATATACATATATATATATATATATAGTTGTATACATTTTGTTGTACATAAGTAGCATAAAAAGTTTCAAGTATTCGTTAAAAAATTTATATTTAGATTTATATTTACTATTTATAAAAATAATATATTAATATAAAACAATAAACATGTATATTTATATATTTTTATGTTTGAAAACTTATTAATTACAAAAATATTATACTCACATATGCTTACACAGAATATACCAACAAATATTATATAAACGTATACAATCAAGTATACAACTTTGATTGAAACACAGTATTCACAAAAATAGAATGGCGACTCTCCATTTTCCTATAGTTGGAATAATATTTGTAACTTTTCTATTGAATGTAAAATATATTAAAACTTTCACGGCGGGCGTCACGTTTGCTTAAACATCAATATAACTAAGTAAAAATATCTATTAAAATAATACGTATGATTATTATACCGTAAGATTTTCATAATGATAATTTTAATAATATTTCGTACATATGACGACCACTGCCGTCTTAAGGATTCTAAACGTGTCCAAAATTTCTACTTGAAATATCCTGCCGAGAAAGTGTTAATAAATCTATTAATTATTAAATGCTTCAATAAATTGTAAAGAACTTTTACCATCACCTAAGGTAAATAAAAATTTTTCGACATTTGCTGACGCTTTCATCTCATTTATAATAAAAGTCAACCATGTCAAGCTTATTTTCCTTTTCGAATTTGTAATTATCGTTATTCTTTCTCCATAATCTTCCACAGAAATAAGATGTACCAAAAACCACTTGAAATATTTAATAAATTTATAAACTTCATAAACTAACTTGACCAGAGGTAAAAGTATGTACTTTGCCAATGTGGCAAGTATTTTTTTATCGGCTCTGTCAAAAATCTAGCTAAAGGCACCGTTTTGGAAAGTGTCGTTAGGATCGCGTATATTCTAATGCGGCTGTATTTGTCATAAAACGGTGATTTTAGCATGTAAAGCAGCAAAGCAACTCTTCGCCGGAAGAACTCCTTCTCCTCTTCCTTGCTAAACGACATATTTTTCGTTTGATCATTAATTATCTTTAAACTGCAAAAAAGAAAAAGACATTGAATCTTTATGTCATTACATAATTCAATGACAACATTTAATGACAATTATTTGACAAAATTTGGTAATAAATTTCAATTTTTACCTGAATAAATCGATAGCAAGCGATAACAACCATGGTGGCCAACGTTTTTCTCTGGTGACAGATATACATCCCAAGTGGAATAATGGTTTTAGAACATAAAGAGTCTAGGAACAAAATTAAAAATATTAATGGATAAGTATATTTCCACAACAGCTAATACATTGAAATGGACTTGAATGACGTTCTCACCTCGGCTAATATCAAGTTCTTTTCTGATACTGGAGACCTACTTAAATTATCATTATTCTGAACATCAGAAGAAAGTGGTTTCCAAGTACGCGCATATGAATGATTGATGCTTCTTATACTTCTAACAATGGTGCCAGAACGTTTTAGTTTAAACCCTTCCCCTAATTTATCACTGTGTGAGTCGTTTAACTTGTCTCTGTTAAGTGGCTGTATGGGAGGGCTTTTGGTTACACGTTCCTTGTAGATATGAATCAACATGAGTCTTAATACGGTTCTGCAAACGATTTGTTTTTAAATACTGATAATTAGAAGAGAAATATATAAATTCAAAAATATCGTGGCACACACTTAAACAATTGTACAACAACAATCATGAACCATTTCCCAGTTTGGCCCCATAATTTCTTTGCGGAGATCTCGATGAGAGCTTCCGTGTACTCTACCACGGTTAACCAAATCTTAATTTTCGTCTCGATCTGAGGAAACTTCAAATTGACACATTTACCACTGCACATCAGCAGATCATTGAAGAGAACTATTAAGTTCGAAGTCGAGTACAACAGTTCCGACACAAAAGTAGAGTTGTTAAAATGACCTGAAAGAAGAAGAAAAAAAGGTAGTTTTGTGTAAACTACAATACAAGAGTGTTGTCTTTGAAAAACCAAAACAAACCAGCTGTGAAGTAAGGTAAACAATGAACCATGTTCTCAATCTCGCACAATAGTTGCGGATTTTCTATGATCCATTTTCTATACGGTTGGATGATTTTCAACACAGAGGAATTTATGACGTCCAACACCATGTTTGATCCACTGAATAATCTAATAAAATCTCTTTGCCAACGATGATAGTTAACCCTCCATCAATGCATGATCCTTCGTGCATTTTCTATAGAACAAAAATCATTGGCCATTTCTGACAGATCGAATGGCAAAAAATATCTGATTTCTTTTCTTTTTTGCTGTTACAGCAACTATTTAGCATAACAAATCTCCTCTTGGACTTTAAACATGCTTACTGCACTCAACTTATCTATATACATACTACACTTATCGTATATATATTGAGATACACTGTACTATGTACAGTGTATACCGCAAGGAATTCCACAAGATGTGTCGGAAATATTCTTCATAACAGATATCAATGATGTAATAATATTAAACAATAATAAATAAAGATTAACATACCTAATGATGCGTATCATAATTGTTTTAGATGTACATCAAAGTCTATTCATGCATTTTGTACTTATTAATGTATGTTAAATTGAATTCGTAATTTCGCGCGTAATTTTTTCTCGCGTTTTTTGTTGTATTAATCTTTCCCGCCTCTTTGTTTATGTTAGATTTTTGTAAAATTAACACTTTCTCGTAGGGAACGAATAACATGTGTGTTTTGTGCTTTTAACGAAAATTTCTTCCGGTCTTTTTCTGATATATTTCAGGCCTTTTCGAATTTGAAAGATTCGTTGGAGTTATAACGTAATAATATAATCCAATAGTGGATCACATGTGCTTGCACGTAGTGCATGGATATCAGTCCAATTGGTTTTATCATAATATTTATAAATTTTCCTGTATTGACATTCTCTCTGAATTATGAATGGGCTAATAACGAATCAGCCTCAGAACGAGAAAGAGCACGAGGAATATCAATACTTGAATTTAATCAAAAAAGTGATCAAAGAAGGAACAAGGAAAGATGATCGTACAGGTGTAGGCACACTATCAGTTTTTGGGACGCAAATGCGATTTACTTTACGAGATAGTAAGTAAACAATTCTTTTTCATACTTTCATGAAACAAAGTTCAATTATCCTGTGCAACTAAATACAATCATCAATGTGATCTGTTATCATAGACGTGTTTCCATTACTAACTACAAAACGAGTATTTTGGAAGGGTGTGCTGGAGGAGTTGCTGTGGTTTATCAAAGGTTCAACAAACGCCAAAGAATTGAGTGAAAAAAATGTTCACATATGGGATGCGAACAGCTCGCGTAACTTCCTGGACAGCTCAGGCTTCACAGACAGAGAGGAAGGAGATTTGGGGCCTATCTATGGCTTTCAATGGAGACATTTTGGTGCAGAATACAAAGATATGCATACAGATTATAGTGGACAAGGTAAAACAGTAACTCAGTGTTCCTATATATTTAATTGTACAAATTTAATTATCTACAAATACATTTAAAGATTTGTTTATATAGGCATAGATCAATTGAAACAGGTAATAGATAAGATAAAGCATTCCCCGAATGACAGAAGGATTATAATGACAGCATGGAATCCAGTTGACATACCAAAAATGGCACTGCCTCCCTGCCATTGTTTCGTTCAATTCTATGTAAGCAATGGAGAATTGTTCTGTCAACTTTATCAAAGAAGCGCAGACATAGGTCTTGGCGTGCCGTTTAATATCGCATCCTATTCTTTGCTAACTTACATGCTGGCACATATTACAAATTTGAAGGTAAATTAAACGAGAGAAAGAGAGAGAAGACCCAATGAGCTTTTTAACAAAAATTTGCATTTTTTAATTTATTTCTAGCCAGGTGAATTTGTACATACAATGGGCGACTGTCACGTGTACCTCAATCACATATCCGCGCTCGAGGAGCAAATAAAACGTGTGCCAAAATCATTCCCATGTTTAAGAATCGTCAGGAATGTCGAAAATATAAATGATTTCACAGCAGATGATTTCGAACTGATCGGATATGCCCCACATACAAAAATCTCTATGCCAATGGCCGTTTAAAAACGAAA
Organism: Lepidotrigona ventralis hoosana; assembly: GCA_002806875.1. Taxonomy (NCBI): domain Eukaryota; kingdom Metazoa; phylum Arthropoda; class Insecta; order Hymenoptera; family Apidae; genus Lepidotrigona; species Lepidotrigona ventralis. The sequence goes on from NIPQ01091894.1 coordinate 52,267, forward strand.
ATTGAAAACGGAGTGCGAACAAGCTTATGTACATTTTTTTTTTTTTTTTTTTTTAAAAATATAATTAAAACTTTTTTTAATTTTTTTTTTTTTTTTTTTTTCAATCTAGAAGTAAGATTTAACAATTAAGAAAATACGTGTACAATTGACATTAAATCGGTGAATGAATTCATGTAGCATTATCATATTTCAACCATATCTATATTTTATTTTCTAATAAAAATTGTTTTTATTCATTTCTTTCTTTAATAAACTCGTATCTTAATAATTATACACACGCAAAAATATATATATATATATTTTGTAATAATATATGTATATATATATACTTTTTTAAATTATTTATATTTATATTTCAATTTCTATCAGTACCAGTTTCAAAAATGGTCCATACGTGTCTGTTACAGCTCTAACTATAATCGTTTTGCCACACGTCACATCACAGAAACAATCGAATGAATGAAGATTTTCCAGAAGGATGTAACTGACAAGCATGGACGATAAAAGGCCTTGTGTAAGCAACTTTCAGAATTTAACAAAATTATCTTACTTCTACAGATGGTATTAAATCCAGTACTGTCTTAAATCATGTATGCAATTATCCATTAAAGATATTGTTTTCTCGCGTGACTACAGAGGGAAATAAAAATGTTTCTAATGTTCTAAAACGGTATCTTAAATGAACATGTTACTTTTAACTTGTTTGGTTTAAAAATAATCAAAGGCGTTTAAAAAATGAAAAGGAGAGAAGTTAAGGAAATTTTCTGGATATTCAGGGCTAGCACATCTTTGCATCATTAGATGATGAAGTACTTAATTGATGCAGTTGCTGAGTAATGGCCAGAGTACCGCTTTCATTTACTGTAATGGTTATCCAAATAACATCTAAGTTAAAAAGAAAAGGATTATTACTATAGAAAAAAATACCACAAATGTACAACAAGACAAAGGATTTTACCTCCGAAAAAGATTTCTGTAGACTTTACCATCATCCTCCATTTACTTTGAAATGTACCACAATTTGGAGGACTCTGAAGATCTACATTCACTTCAGTTATCTCTGCCGGACCTAGTGATGGTACTGGTACTCTTGTACATGCTCCCATTTGTACCCCTCCTATATACTGTAAACAGATTCCATCAGGCCATGCTTCTGTACCACTGTTTTGTACATGCCATGATTTTCGAAACTTAGTGAGGGGCGGTATTGATTCTCCTTCACCGATGGTGCTGTCACATACCAGCATCATACAAGGAAACTTATTTTGAATCGGAGATTCAAAGTCAAAGTAGCTACATATCGCTGCTTGGAGGTTCCTACAATTGTATGTAGATTATTTACACGTATACATACATTTATTTTCTCTACGCTTCATCAACAAATGTTGATTTTTAAAACATCATTATTCTTTTTTTATAGTCACTTAACGTTCTAATGAAGCAGTCGCTTGATTGCACGACAATTTACTTAACAAATAGCCCTACGCCGTACATAACTCGAAGGAATAAAAGTGTGATATGACTGTGAGCTGTCAGTGGTGTAAATAAGCAAAGATGGATAGGACAGTACGACACGTAAACATGGCGACGGTAGGGTTAGGTCGGGTCGACTGAATCTGATCAACGTAAAACAGGTATAAGTGGAGGGATGTCTTACCAATTATTCATATCCAAGAAGAACTCGGCGGTAGTTTCATTGAGCTGGCTGCCAGCCAGCAGCTTTTGCAGCTGCTTCACCAGATCATCCCTATCGGTTGTGCCTAGGCAACTAAACTGATGAATCAAATGCTGGTCCACGTTGTCCATGTTAATATATTTCGTCTCTCGTTCAATACTCCATGTAACGGAAACTGTCACACCGCGAATCCGCAAGGCTTCTCTGTTCTATTATCGTATGATCTTTAACTGCAAATTTTAAATGTCATTCTTCATGACGTTCATCCGTGCGCAGTGGATACATGCATCTACACAGTACACTCGGCGCAAAAAGTGTAACGATTGCGAGTACAGTCCGTGGATGGCAAAAATTCAACTTTGTCGATTTCCGTCTCTTTCTCTATGCGACGTCACCTTGACCCTGAACGCTGCTAGTCACACGCCGTGTCTTTATA
>NIPQ01091895.1:0-12356 GCA_002806875.1 Lepidotrigona ventralis hoosana
TTAAAAAAAAAAAAAAAAGAGAAAACAAGGAAAAGAAAAAAAAGAGAAGTCTAAAGTTGTTCAAAAGAAGCATTCGTCCATTCTGCGACTCATTTTTTTTTTATCCCGCGTCCATTATAGTGGCGCGAGGAACAGAGAAATTCAATTCTGTGATATTGGAATTTCTCATTTCGGCTTTGAATTCAATCACAAGACTAAAAAACAAAAAAAAGAAAAAAAGGAGTAGAAAAACTGAAATCGAGCATAGTTTAATACGAATGAATATCGAATACTCGTTCCAATCGAAGCTAGAAAACACATTAGAACATGTGTGAACGTGCGTTGATATATTTTTACAAGGATCTGCATGCGTTTCGTTATAGAACAAGATAGAAACACAGAAAAAAGAAGAAACAACAAGAGCGACATTTGTTCTGTTTTGGACTCACGAAAAACACTACGCCCGACGTGTTTGGATCGTTGATGTATCGTTTAGCTTAGGCAATTTTGTACTTACCTCTTATCGATCCTAATTTTTCCCAGGAACGTCTCTAACTAATTATATCTGTTCGTGTACGCGTCAATTCTTTACTGAAATTTGCGCAAGTTATGTGTAATACGAGTCGATAAAAATGAGAATAGATGGGCCTAAAATTTTACTTAGCCTTTTCGTTCTAGGTATAGTACACTTCATCCAATTTTATTCCATACTATTCGTTACCAATACGCTTCACGTATTTAACTATCTTGTTCTAATTTCTTATTCCAGTATTCTACAGAAGCGAGAACGAATGAGTCTGCGAATTTAATTAAGCGCGATTTCATCTTAGGTAATAACACTGTTGTCTTATCCCAATTCTCTTCCACACGATTTACCTTTATCCTAAATGATCCATTTCACTTTTCAAATCTATTCTTTCGTTATCCTATGTAGCAGTTCCTAGAAATTTCACATCTATCCCTCGTCGTCGTCGATGCTTATCCAGATCATGCTTATTCAGCCGAGAACTAACTTTTACGACCGGCTATCTCGAGCAAAGGGAGAGAAAAGATGGCCAGATCGTTACCGTACGAGGCCGTGGAAAACCACGTCGTGCGGCCTTGCTGATGACTTCCGGTATGCCAGCACATCCGGCACGCGAACCTGTTGATCCGCTGCCGCACGAGGTGAGGGTGCAAGTACCCCAATACACTGCGGCAAAGTGTGCAGGTAGGTGCTCCATCGTCGCATTTAGCAAAGGAAATAAACGGTAGTGGGGTGGAACCGACGCTAATGGTTTCGACAAACGATATACAATCATTCAACGAAGAAGGGAAAGGCGATCCGTACTTCCTCTGCCGTTTTCCATCTCTCTGGCACGATCGATGCGATAAGGGCGAGCATTCTCGAGTCGTTAGACACGCGTACATAATATCGCGCCTCGAGTCCGCTAAACTGGCTCAAGGTCACTAGTTTACGTCAGAAATGCCGAACTAGAGGAATTGAACGTGCATGCCGATAGAGGCTTAATTGATTCTGAGTATCAGTTTCTTGCCACGTGTGCCGCGTTGCGGTTAATGTAATTACGAGCAAATCACTTGGAACAATATGGTGAAAGAGGATGAAAATTACTCATATTGTATAAGTGGGCGTATAAGATTGATTTTAAGTTTGGTGCAGGTTAATAGATTGCATCTAGATTTTTATGAATGTAATTGTTACATGCACGTATTTCTCTAACGTTGGAGAATATCTAAAATTTAAAGAAAATTCGATGAAATTGCTATTCATTTCAATTATATGTTAAACATCTTTCTAGAACATAAAAACTTCTTATTTGATCGATCTAAATTTTAAAAATTAGATAGGATTAAGAAATTAAACTGAATTTTGTATATTTTTACATATAACTCGTGTTCTATATTTTTTAAAATTATTATAAATGCATAAAAATCTGCAATCTATTAACCACGAGTCAATAGTTAATGAGTTTGTGTTTAAAATATTCTTTTATGTTTCTTTTTATTGATGATATTTTAACTAGTTTAATTATAAATAATTAGTTATTTTAGAAACAATTGAGTCGTGGACAGATGCAATATAATTCCTTCTTAATAATTTTTGGAATTTCCAATAAATTTTTCTAGACTTACAAAGATTTTTATGCATTTGGTATATTAAATGTGCGTTTATTAAAATATAAAATTTATTTCAATCGCGAAAGTTTGTTTTCTGCCGTTTGTCGCGCATTGGATATCGCGTCATAATTTTAATTTACAATTAGAGAGTTAATGCCAGTCTCGCGTGTCTGACCGTGATGGGTAGTTTCTACTGCGTTGCTGAATTAACAGTGACTGCGTACAAATGGTCGAGTCGCGGGCATTCATTAAACAGAGATATATTTCTGCTTCGTTTTTTCTTTTGTTCTTTTTTTTTTCAAATCGTTGAAATTACGAGCAGAGAGATTTTACTCCTGGAAAAAAATATAAAAAAGTTCTTTTCGTCTATAATATCTGCTGTTTAAGAAAAAATTGATTGATTAGCTTCTTTTTTATTATTTTTATTGAAACTGTAGGATGACAAAAATCATATATTAAAATAAAATATATATTTCATTCTAATTATCGAATTACATATACGTAGCTGTATGTTAAGCAAAAGTTCTGAGTTTTATGTCCGTTTCGAATTTAATTTTTCTTACAAGAAAACTCAACAATCCAACAAATCATTACATACATTTACGTCGAAGAAATTCAACAGTCAGATCATACTGCATTTACACGCAACAGACATTTATTTCCAGAAACATTGTAATAATAAATAGCGTGAAGGTATTCTCTAGCGAGAAACTTTCCAACAGCCACTACGTTACATGTATCAATACCCATCTCAGCGGAAGTATAAAACTTCGTGAACCGAAAGTGCATATGCGTCCCCACACTCTCTAAGCTATTATCGTATAAAATGCAACTTCTACTACGAAAGTACCACGAACTAAAATAGGAAATTTTGCAACGGAAAGTACTCTATTGCAACACGTAAACGTAAAACGACGTCCCCGTTATGAATTCACTTTGCACAACCGCGCCGCTTGAAACTATTCGCGACACCCTGATGATTGCGCCGGTGGCACGGAGCTTGCGCCCTGGTGAATCTTCACGTTCCCTTGCCAGCCCCTAGACGGCAGTGGTGTGTTGGGTTAACGGTGCACCCCTAGCCCCTCCGAGGCCACCCCCAGCCACCGCGATTGAACTGGTGAACCGGAGTCGAAGCAACCCCCAGCTAAGCCCTCGAGAGGCAGTCGTGAGCTTGGTGTCGAGCTGGGGCGATGCTCGTCGCTCGCGTGTGCTTCGCGTTTGCACCGAGTGCTCGCCATTCTGTGTCGTTACGCGCGTCGTTCGTTCCGTATCGACATCGTCGTGGTCGATCGTCATCTTCGCCGCCGCCCTCGACCGCATCTTCGTCTCTGTCGTCGTCGTCGTCGTCGTCGTTCCCGAGACTATTGGCGCAACGAGGCCCGACGGTGCAACGACCGTGCGACCATCGGACAGCCGCACGTGAGCACGGCTGTGGATTCAACGCGAGATGAGAAGAAACGTGAGTCTCGAGCACGTCCCCTTGGAATCCGCTGATTCAAGGACAGGAAGCTGCTTCTCGCCAAAGCACGCTTCGCTGTACCCGCGAGATCACAGAGCTCCCCACGGTGGTCCCTTTTCAAGTTTTTCTCTTTTTTTCTTTTTTTTTTTTTCTGAACTGCCTATAAATTTAGGTTAGGCTGGTGACTAAAGTTTGATTCTCGTCGGTGGATTGCAAAGATTTTCGTAGAATTGTCAAACTGTTCGTTTGAGATTCTTTAGCTTACAAGTTTTTTAATGCCATTTGGGGGATGAGTGTTTTTCTTTTCAGAATAAGTTCCAGAGATTTGTCTGTTACTCGGTACTTGTATCTTTCTATTTGATTTGAGGATGAGTGCTCTGAAGATTGTTCTGTTACTCGATGTTGAGTATCGAGCTTACCTTGGATTACACAGACTCTCGAAGGATTCTGAACATGTATAGGAGTATACGTATATTTGATTCGGAATACTAACGTTCTAGAAATAGAGGAATTTATGAGAATCTTCGTGGCTCAAGATGTTAAAATCGTTGGAACGTTTAAACCGGTTATCTTTCTAAATTTCAGTATCTCTTGTAAAGACAATTTCCACCTTTCTGACGATTACATTTAAGAATGTCAACCGTGGAGTTGACCTGGCCAATCTCACCGTATTCCTCAGCCACGATATTCAAAGTTCAATCGCGAGCTTGAAAATTCCATTTTCTCAAGCAACGTTTTCCCCGAAAGCACACGCTATGCAAAAACTTGCATCACGCTGCACGACGAGATCGATAAGCTGGCTGGTGCTTCGAAAATACTTATAAATCAGACACCGTGTTTTCGTCCACGTTTCGCGTATAAATCTACAAGTGTCCCGCAAAAAGCACGGGTTACAACTAACTGTCGTGTAATCGCAGGAAGGGAAAAAATTGGGAGGGAAGCCGCTTTTATCGGCGCGATTTCTTTGCTGGCGAGAGAAAAAAGAAAAAAAAAAATAGAGATTCCACTTGTGACGATCACGTGCGTCCCATCGAACACAGTTTCCGCTCGGATGCGCCCGAATGTCGATGCGAGCTCAATTTCGACCCTTGAAAAACTACCCTGCGAGTTTCGATGACATTGCTATCGCACGTAACGTCACGCTATTTTCAGAAAGACCTCCGTGTCTTGCTATCTTTATCCTGCGTGCTTCTTCTGCACTGCTCTTTGTCTTCGTCTAGGCCACTTCCGCCTGGCCACGAGTTACCTGTGGCCTAAAGTCAAGTGGCAGACGTTCACTCGCCCTCGGTCACCCTCTCCGTTTTCTCTGTTTTTTTTTTTTTTTCATGTTTTACATGTTCATCACCGTCCCTATAATCTCCACTCGTTTCTCGCTTACATTTTTATACTATTCTCCTCTCACTACCTGCACTCTTCATATCCCACCCCTTCTTTTTACAGGACATACTGGCAGCCCAGTTTTCGGTCTCAGTTTTATCTTCGGTGATGTTTCGTTCTTGATTGTGTTTAATAGCGTGGTGCAAATCGTACAGTTTATATCGTATAATAGTAAAAATGGAAACTTTTGGTAGATATATTGTAAGGAGAATTTTAGGATCATATTTCAGTCTTGTATATGGAAATCTTGATTTTTATTGGATTCCTCGAACAGTTAATAGTGTTTTTAGTTAGTGATGTTCAATCCTGTTTTATATTTGACTGAAACGGAAGATCGTGTGTAGTGTAAAATTCAAATAGTTACATACTGTTTCCAATTAAAGAAATTCTAGTCTAACTCACTGGACTTACATTAAAAAATAATGAATCTTACTTAGGAGATCACCATTTCAATATACAAAGAGTGATTTCATGCTTTATGTGCTTGTCAGATGGTTAATATTTCATTCAATATGTAGAAGTACTGAAAAGGTATTATAACATCAGAAATAAGTAAGTCAGTAATATTATAATTGTAGAAGTGTCAGAAATACTTTTATTAATTTATATGCTTGTCAAAGTGGTAGTTAACATTTTATTTACACAAAAGAACGTCACATTTAACACTAGAATTATTGACGATCAAAGTATTGAAATTGTATCAGAGAAATTGGAGTGGGAGGAATAAGAGAAACTTTACAATACAATGAAGAGCACAAACTTTTATTCGTATATTTTGCAAAGATCATTATAAATTAGCAAAGCTGCTCTGAAAGCTGTAAATTAGTCATTTTAATTACTTTTGACGATTCCAGTGTTAAACACATAAAGATGTTCCACTTAGATTGTTAGAAATATTTCTCTTAATTTACACATTTTTGCGAGAGTATATCTCTTGTAAGAATACACCACGCAGACGGTCTCAGTCAGCTTTTGTTTCCATCAATTTTCCATCGTTCTATCTGTATCACTGTCCTTCATCATTCTTCTCTCCTCCGTTCCCTCTGACGCGTTTCCAACGCGTACAGGAAACATTCCTTCGCTTTTATTATTAGCCCATCCTGACGCCTCCACTGCCACCCCCTGTGCACGCCCCCGTTTCTCTCGTCGCCTAGCCACGTATTCCCGCATCCCGTATCGTGTTCCTCTCGATGTGGTACAGCACGATCGATCTATTGCGCGGTCAGGAACAACCTCGCGTTATACTCGTGCCGGACAACTCCGTTTTCGAATTTCGATTCTGCCACTTTTCGTACGCCGTTCCAAATTTCTTTTCATATTACAGAAAGAGAGAGTGAGGAAATAACTGAAATAAAAGATTGTGAAAAAACGAGTTTCTTCGTAATTCTAGATAGTTGTGTTTTAGAAGAGTGTTAGTGGATATTTAATTAAAGAAATTTCTAAGGTCAGTCAAATTATAGAAAGTTGACTTTTAAAAAATTTTTAGGATCTGTACATTTAGTTATTATAGGTAGCATTAGTGTTTGTTTGAGCAAGCATTGTAATTTTTTGTTTGCCATGAAATTAATGCATTTTGTGCTTTGATTTAGTGCAATAAATGCCCTACATAATAAAGCATAATATTTCATTGAATTTAGTGAACACGTATAAAAAGAACAGGAATTATATCATAATATATTTCTGTTTACAATGTTTATATTAAATTGATTCTTTGGCTTTTAGCTGATTAGTCTGACACCAAAATTTGAAATCAAAGTTAGTATGCGAATTTTCTACTTGATGGTGTTTAAGAAATTTATTTATTCTTTTCCAAAAAGAAGAAAGAAAAAAGTAAACATGTTGATTCGAACTTCTGTCATATGATTATAAAGATAAAGCATATCAATCTTTGTAAATCATTTTTCTTATGAATCAGAACATCGACTGCATATCAACCAACCTATCACCTGCATATCAACACTGTTTCTTTTAGATTATATCCATGAATATTTACAGATCAATGTTTTTACGAATTTTAAACATTTTTACGAAAATTAGAAAATCTAAAGAAAAAGAATTTGTTTGACAGGAAACATCTAAATAATTACAAATGTTACATTTTCCGTGTTAGAATCTTTAAATTTTCCATAAACACCCATTCGTTATATTTTATTAATAACAAATGAATTAAGAATGAATTTTCTCCAAAGCAAGAACTTTTCAAACGAGATCTCGAGCATGTTAAAGAGCGTGGTGTTAATTAAGGCTGACTGTCGAATTTTTTTTCGTTTGACAGACCTGTCAATAGATGTTTTTTTCGCTTGGTCGTTGTACATATTCGCTCGCGATTATCCGCTTGTCCTCGCGACGTATCGGCTCTGCTGTCGATTCGGCGGTGGCTCCAACTGCGAGATATTACTCGAACGTCTGCGTCTGATTGGAAATGGCCGAGTTAATCGAAGTTTCTGTTCGATGGCCAGCGATAACGTTTCGGTTAGATTTCGTAAATGGACCTCGATGGGACGCTATTTCTTCGCTTTTAACTCTCTCTTCGCGGTGATCCGTTGAAGTGGGTCGATAGGGTGGAATGCCGAGAGGAATAACGAAAAACATTTAAGCGAGAGAAGCGCAGTGGTTACGTGGAAAATTCCGGAAAGTTGCACTTTGCTTTTCCCACAGCGGGAAACAGAGATTCTTTGCATAACGAGGATATTTTTAAAATCATTTCGGGATCTTTTCACTCGTTTCTTCTTGGCACATTACGTAAATCGGTGAAACCGTTGAAACGTCTTTGAGAGGCGAGAAGAGATACTTTACGGAAAAGTTGCTTTTCACACTTTCGATGCAAGTTTCAATAATTCTGACGCAACTTTACGTTTAAAAAAGAAGAACATTGAAAACATCCATAATTAAACTGAAACTGTTGTTAGTGAAACTTTATAAGTCACAAGTTGTTCACTGATATATTTTTTTGTACAACATTTAGTATATCTAAATAAAAATTATCTTAAATAAATTTAGTAATGGTACAAGTGAAATTCTGAAATTTTCTGGAATTTTTGAGAATTACAAGATCGTCTTGTTCGTTCTACAACTTGTAAATTGTGAATTTATAATAATATCTTTAATATAATATAATCGTGATATTTTTAACATAAATCAATATGCAAGAGGGATCATTTCTCATTAAATTCTCGACAATATATATATGCGAAGACGCTCCACGCGAGAAAGCAATGTTCCTTTCAAGAAAGTGAGAGTGAGAGAGAATTTTAATCGTTCTCTGCCAATCTAATTACACAAATTAAGAATCAACGAGAACAAGTAATTCGATATTTTTTTTTTTTTTTATACAAAGCCGAATCTTTCGCCAACCGTGTTAACGTCGGAGGATTACGGATGATAACGAACAAACAGATCGTTCGGTGAGGAGAAATCGGGCCACGAAGAAAGATTACACGGCGAGGCAACTTCTAATTGCTGGAAACTCGATTGATAAGTTCGTCGAGGAGCAGCAGTTCTGGCGAGACATCGACTGTCACGGTGAATTAATTCTCTGCCAACTTGAACGATCAAGTTGGCAACAACCCTTACAATGATCTAATCACCGTTCTATACTAACGATCGTGTCTTTAGTGATTCTTTATTTTGATTTTATTTCACTTGTGATTAGAGCGTGGCAAATTCGCATATTCATGAGTATAATGGAATCTGAATAAAGATGCTTTTTATAGCATTTTCAGGTTTCTCATAAATGCGCAAAGATTCGCATTCTAAAATAATTACATATTCATTTATTTCATCCTGATTACAATATAAATAATTGAACATAACATATTAATTAAAACACGTTAAACGCTGCTGGTTTTCTACTGATTTTCATCCTCTAACACCATAACATCATTTAGCGCAGTAAACTCGTTGATTGTTCGCAGCGGGTGTTCCCAAAACAGTTTCTTCTCTTGGCGTGGGTCAATTTCGAATTATTCATTCGTGGACGGTGGTACATGTAAATAGGACGATTCGCGACTGATCTACATTGCAAATCAGTCTCTCTCTCTCTCTCTCTGGTAGTTAAGAAAACAGGATTTTCGGAGTTCGTTTCGGACGGTCGACGGGGGATTCCCAACTTCGTCGTAACTGGTCCTGCGATTTCCTCCTGCCTCCTCATCGTCTTGATCTTCTTTCGCGGACCGTCGATAAAAATCACTCGAAATTGCTTCGGACGTTGATCATGTCGAGCGATTACATATTCACGGCAGCCGCCACGGCAACCAGTTATCTTTGCCAGACATTTTACGACGTCGCGTAACCTTCCAAGCTTCGCGTGCACACGCTGCACTTCGTGCTCGTAAATTCTTCGCGCCGGCGATATATATATACTAATAACAGTTCCGAAGATAATGAGAATTGATGAAATTAGTTAGACGGGCAGATTGCTCTTCCTCGCAATGATTTTCAAACGAAAATCACAGGCGAACATTTATAGCGATCAGTTATGTTCGTCGTTTCCTACGCGCAGAACGATCTCACGATCCACGCTGATCCGCTGTCCTCTCGTTTGGTTTTTCGATTGAATATATATATATATTTTTTGGCACTCTGTTGGATATTCAAAAAGAAAGATATTTTTTATAATATAAAATAGTGTGAATTTGTCACATGAAAATAAAATTGCAGCGAGGTTAAGAGTGCTGGGAATAGATCTATAAATGAAAGACTATTTGATGAAGAGTACTACTGATTGTACTACAATTTGTCATGAATGCTCGAGATTATCACGTGAATGAGAGGTGTACAGCCACCCCGAATGTTTTGGGCGGACGTGTCTAAGTTTGTTTTAATTATAAGCATTCTTTCACATTTTTAGATATTTATTTAATATATATATAATATTTATAGAAAATGCAAGTTTTAAAAGTAACTTATAATTAGACTAATTGGTGATTGTGGCTGTATTATTATTCTATTAACGACAGTCCATTTTTATATTATTCATCCCTGATTATGATTACATATAAACAATATTCTTATATAATTATATAAGAACACAATTATATATTCTATCACATACAAACAATAGATTTTATAGAAATTGGCTATAGAATTTTTAAAAAGAAGTTCCAGCACAAAGGAATTAATTTACATACAAAGTAGCAATACTTTCATGCTTCCTTTCCTCGAAGAATCGAGTTATTCCTCGAGTTCGTTCTTCTTTGACAGTTAAGTCTTTTTCAAATCGATCATAACTCCTTGGTGAACAAAGTCGATCTTCTCATCCCACTATTACGATCACGTTCGAAGATCACGATCGGTTCGTCCGAAACTTTTCTTCTCTAAAGGCTAAATCAAGGCTATTCAATTTGGCGAGAAGTTCTTATGAGAAATCAGTGGAACATCGTGGCGATGCAACAGCAATAAATGCGAAAGAAATCTCTATGTTGGGGAGGATACGTGGAAGAATTGATTGAATCGGATCTGCTTGTCGAAAGCACTTAACGTCCGACGTTTTGATGATTTATCTCCGTTTCATCCGATCGGTCACGTTGGAAAAATGGCGAATGAACGAGAAGAACCGGTATCGATTTCGAAATTGCGATTGGAATTTTTCATGTTCCGAAATTTCGTGTTGTAATCTTTCATGAGGTCATGAGTAGATACCATTGAAAATTATGTATAATATATGTAACTAGATCTCTAAAATCTTAATTTACTCACCTATTAACAGATTGTGGATTTTTATACGAAAATTTAACGATGCTTGCGATAATGATCTAGTTACTATCTATGTAACTAGATCTCAGAAATCTTAATTTATTTACTTATTAATAAATTGTGGATTTTTACGTGAAATTTGATAATGCTTGACGTGAAAAATTTAAAGATGCAAAAATATATGAAATATCTAAAGCACTAAATAATATTACATTATGCTAAAGCAATATTATACCTTATATAAATATTAATGCTAAAATATTTTCTATATTTGATACGTAGAACAATTTCCTACCGAAGTTCTATTTTTTAAATTATAGTCTCAAAAGTATGAATTTGTAGAAAAACCTGCAATCTATTATTCTTATTTATTTTACTTCATTATTTTACTATGTTATTTTACTTTATTTTTACTACGTTATTTTACCACATTATTTTTTCTATTTAATGTAATTAGATTACGAAATACAAAACTCCCTCACTTTCCTGGAAAATGTTTCTCGTTCAAAGATTAGTTTGATGTTAACTCGTGGAAGATTACAGTTAGCTCTCAATTTTGCCTCGAATGGTGCGAATTAATTCGAACAAGTTGCTTGGATCAAGGATACCTTCTTCCTCCGGCTACCTTCTCAGAGACTCGGACCTTTTCAGCTTTGTGTCCATTTGACTCAAGAAAGCCGGTTTGCTTTTTCAGAGTCAATTGCCAGTGACGTTAATTTTTGAAAGTTTATTTTACACCGAGGTTAATTTTTCGACGTTATCGTGCAATTACAGCAAGAAACTCGGATGCTTTCGGGGCTTTTAATTGATAATTCGGGTAAACGTTATTTCCACATATCGAGATATGTGGATATGATAAGGTGGGTTATACGTTGAATGAATCAAAATCATTAAAATTCTGCATAAAAGAATTATTCAAACGAGTTAACAGGTTGAAACTACGGCAAGTTTCTGATAAATAGAACCTATAATTTGAATAAATTATAAATATTTACAAACTCAAATGCTAATATCTGGTGCTGAAGTGTAATTGCACCGATGCGATAAAATTGGCAACAAGGCTCCGTGCAATGTTTACTCGAAGATTTTATTAAATTTATTACCACGGATAACGTTTGTAGCTATTAAAACTGGGAACGTCACTGCTGGATAAACGGATAAAAATTTTTCATACAGATTGAGTGGAATTTGTGGTTGAAAATTCGTCAACGAGAAACACCTTCGTCGAGATTAAAAGAACCAAGTAGAAGATTTTGGTGATAATTTTTCGAAAGGAGATGTCGGAATTTCATTAAAAATTAATTGAAAGTAATTCCTCAACGTCAGTAGTTCATCCGACGAAGATACGTAAAAAGAAACGAACGCGAGGAAGAGCATATAGCTTTAACATACCCAGGCGATTCTAAGAAACATGTGCTGAGAGTTTACGAACAAGCACGGCTACTTAAGATAAACTGGAACTTTACAAAGTTGTCGGCGTTGAAAATGTGACGCGATTTACTGCGAACTGTACGCGGACCGTGCGGTGTGTATATTCAAATTAAGAGGTCTCCCCCCCTTCCACGATTGGAAAACGTTATCGCTTACGAAATCTTTCGCCCCAAATAAATTAGGTTAGAGGTGTTTGCATGCTCGTGTAACCGCGTGTGCACAATATTTCAAGGCTTAATTGGTGTCACGGTAGGCAGGTAGCCTACCGACGCTGAATCGTTCTGTTTTTTTTTTTTTT
>NIPQ01091895.1:12443-39180 GCA_002806875.1 Lepidotrigona ventralis hoosana
CGCTAACTGGGAAATTCAGGTCGTGGCCCTCTTTATCTTCCATCGAGTCGCTTTGATTATTAGCAATCCCCACCCCTAACACGACACTTGCTAATTGTGTTTTCATAATCTTGAGAGTTGTCTCTTTGACACCAAGGAAACTTCAACGAATCGAGTAGCTCGTTTGGAGCATCGCTTCGTTCAGTTTTTTCATTACGTGATTAATTTGTCCATTTGTTTTCCAGAAACTCTAAATATCGAAGAAGATCATCAATATTCTTTTCAGAAACTTCAACGAATCGAGTAGCTCGTTTGGAGCATCGCTTCGTTCAGTTTTTTCATTACGTGATTAATTTGTCCATTTGTTTTCCAGAAACTCTAAATATCGAAGAAGATCATCAATATTCTTTTCTATTCTTTTTACGTTATGTTCATTGTATGCGCACAGTGGACGAAAAATTTAGCGAAATTTAGTAAACAATGGAATAGAATACATATTAGACTTCTATATCCACCTATATTTAGATTGATCAGAGACCAAAATAGGAGCAATACTAAATATTTCGAATATCTCACTATGCTCAAATATAAGAAATGCAAGATACGGTATAGCATTATTTTGTACATCCTCAGTTTAAATTTATAAAATAGAAGAAAGTTTGTAAAATTTATAAAATTAATAAAATTTACAAAGTTCAGTTTTTGAAGTTGAAATTTGCATGAACATTCGTTAGTCGTCTACATTGCCGATGGAATTTCAAAATATACCCGCGAGCCACTGTCACCATAAAATTTCCTAATCTTAACAATTCATACGTCTCGACACGCGTCCATCTTTGACTTAATCGCTCAAAGAAAATTCAGACCGACTCTACGTATTATTCTCTTTGTGTTTCAAGTTGGATCATCGTTCGCGTGGTGGTCTTTCTGTTCAGGTCTGACAAAACGGATCCCAAAGGCATGGCCAGTAGCACGGAGGATTACGGGTCGGAATTACAGGAGTTGCAGTGGGGCGGCGGTAGCGGGTCGCACTTCCTGCGCAGCGGCACTCACTTCCTGAGAAGCGGTACCGGCGGTTGCTACGAAGCTGAGGATTTAGAGCCTACCAGCAGGCATCATGGTGGTCAGCACAGGGGATATTACAGCCCTCCTGGTACGAGTTACACAATCGTCGAGAGACCTCCAAGTGCTCCTCATCACCATTCCTCGCACACTACACCGTACAGGCACAGGGGACACACCACCGGAGGTTCTGGTGCCATATCACCGGAACAAGTGCTCAGGTACGTCCTCCGGTGCACGATTCTGCAGATTCTTGTAACAGATTTGTCCATTAACCTGTTAACCGGGTTCTCTTTTAAATCAGAAATTTCAGAATTAAATTGAGAATGAAAATTTGACAATATTGGTTTTAGGTTTTCCACGTTAATATCAGTTCTTGCGAGTGCAAATAGATTTGTGGGAAATTTTTCTATCGCACGGCGAAGCTAATTTGAAATTGAATCGTCTTTATAAAATTTCAATTTTATGTTTGTAGAAATTTTTACGTTAATAAAAGTGGACCATTTCTATAATTACTATTAAATATTGCAGTGATTATTAAACAAAAAAGTTGGGCTACAAATAGTTTACGTCTATTCGAACGAGCGAATTGGGAAAGGTGGTTTTGAGCGTGGATTAAAGCGTAAAATTAATGGAATATTCGATCATTAGGAAATTGGATAATCTAAACAACTTGGAAAATTCATTAAACAAGTTCAGCCACAAATCCAGTGGCCGGCCAGTTTAATTTGAAGCGAACCTGCGTCAAATCTTCAAGTTAAACTAATGAAACTCTGTAATCATGCATCCGTTCCTCGATAAAATTGGGATGTAAAATTTCGAAAGTAACGACTCGTGTCTTTCGACAACCGTGTCTAAATCGCCGTGACAAATTTGCAGAGAATAACGAGCGAAATTTCACCGCAGACTTTTTGGAAACGGTGTATCGGAGCGTCGACAGGGCGACAGAAGAACTCCGGCATCCTCGCCGGCGAGTGTCGCCGCGGTCCGAAGTACGCCCTCGTCGACGTCTCAGCAGCAACAACAGCAGTCGCAGCAGTCGCAGCAGTCACAGCCGAATCCCGCGAATCCTCCGACGTCACCGAGCTCTCAGCCACTGAGTCTACAGGAGCTCACCGTAAGGACAATCACCATGACGAGAGATCCACCGGACTCTCACCATGGCTTTGGGATCTGCGTGAAGGGTGGCAAGGACGCAGGTGAGATCCGAAGTACCTTCAGGCTACCTCCATCGCCGTACTTCGCGCCTCAAGATCGAGGTATCTTTCGACAACTGTGACTTTCATTGCCGTTCGTTTCTCGCCATTCACGCCTCGTGGTGTCCGATGATTTTCGACTGCGAGTCACGATGAAATTGAAAGTGAAGAAGGACTTTATTTCAAACAATTTTCAAAGGAATTATTCTCGTTCTTCTTTAGTACTTAATATATACATATGTTCTTGTTCTTCTTTACCATTGAATATAAATATATTCTTTTTATTGAATATATAGTATTTCAAGCTATAATTTCCTTGATAATTCTTTACTCACGAACTTGTATTAAATTTCTGAGCATCTCTTTTATTTTATATCTGTATTTTTAGTCGCGGCTTTGAGAAATGTTAAATAATCGTTGGATGAATTGAGTTTAAACTACTACATCCAATCCAGCAAGCCAATCAATTTCTAAATGTCGATTTAGATAACTCTTCCTCGAATAGGTAACTCCAACTTGAATTTTAGATGAAATTTCATGAAGTATTACTATTGAAAGATGACGATAAATTAGTACGATCGCAGTCGATGTCTAGGTACTACGATGGCCGTTGCCGATCTTATAGTAGATCTTCTCTAAGCAGATTCAGCCCTATTTCGTTGGCAATCGTCGTATCACCGACACCCTGTGCTTCCTGTGCTTCAGCACAGCTGTCACGTGTTCTTCATTTTCATCATTGTCGTTCCCGCGACGAATCTTCTGTTAAATGAATGAGATAATTTCATCTATACGATTTATAAGAGCAATAAAGGAACTCGCGTCTTTGGTGATGCTACTAAATTTGCCCTATGTTCTTATCTACGAACGTATCAACTGAACGTTCTTTTTCAGTGATAGATTGCTTTATTATTTTTATTAATAAACGATGCACTTTACGCACTTACATAAAAAATATAAAAAATTCTTAAATTTCGATTTGAAATTAAATTTCAAAAAAATTGAGAAGGCATTCGATTTTATACTTTTATGCGATCAATCATTCGAATCATAACTGGACTGTGGATATTTATGAGTTTCAAAAAGATTAAATCCTAATTTCGTATGTAATCTTCGCATGTTTTCTGCATATTGTGAATTTTCACGCCTTTCGGTTTCTCGTGAACGTGTAAACATCCACGTTCTAGTGATAACGTGAAAAATTATATTTTCCTTTTGTGCTTATATTATCGTTGTGCAATATATTAGTGAAAAAAGAAAGGAAAAGAAAAAACGAATTTTCAACGGGAAACTGAATAAATGTTAACGTAGATGAAATTCTCGTTTGTGAATTATTAAATAGAATGGCTGCGGGCGATTCGATTTCAGTTCGATTGGTAAGCGATCGTCGCGGGAATGAGAATCGGAAGACAGGGAATGGCGGGGGAGGAAACATGTATTTTCTATCATTAAGCGTCATTTCCATTCCAGCTACGGTCTCTGGAGGGAACGAACGAACGCATTACATTTGGAACGCGTTTCGCCTCGATTTTCTCTCCTCACGTTGTCGTTGTTTCTGTCTTTTTCTTTCATTTTTTTTTCCCTCCCCATTGTACGGGAAGAAAGTCACCATTCGTTCACGCGATCGATGGACAGTACGATGTTGAAAAGGAAGACGTCGACGTCGATCGGCCTATGCTGGGGTTCTCTGGAAAACGTAGAAATTATTGATTTAGAAAACAAAACCAGATAAATGATAATTAATGGGCATGGAATTAATAGAAGATATCTTCCATTTTTGCTATCAAAACGTGTGCTATCAGTTGCAAAATTTGTCGATGCAAATGCTGTTGACTTTTATTGTTAAAAGTTATAGAATCATGACTGTTCCTTCTTATCAAACAAACATATATTTCAATTTAAAAGAAACTTAATTAACAATACTCTTCTTACGATGATCAAGAAATATCTCAAAACTATTAGTGCAACAGATTTTGGTTCTTAAGTCTTTAACTTAATAGAAGAAGCAAATTTATATCTTTCGAAAATATTTGTACGATATATCATATATCATAAAATATTATATGTTATACAAAACGATACATTATGACATTATGTTACAATGACTTACTATATAATAACAACAAAATGAAAGCAATCACAGCGAGTCGAGTAACATTCCACCTTCGAAACGCTAAGAGCCTGAGCCTAAAATTCTTTCGCTAATCAGGGAAAAAGGGATTAATTACTGTACGATAGTTGGCCAGTTCAACCGAGAACATAAGGCGCGAACACGTCTTCTCCATTTCGGATTATTTACAACGGGATGATCGTCCGATGGGGTAATTAGCGATACCAGCTAATTGACCGACGATACTCTGACCGTTTAATGACGCGTCTCTAATTGCCGCGCGTATTTTTCCCTGCCCTCCTTCCCCGGTGAAACCGATTAACCGGACGTATAATTGCGCGTGCTGTATCCACCGGCCTGTGATCAGTTCAAGGAATCGTTTCGTTTCTGTTGGAGCACGCGAGGATTGTAAAAAGACGAGAGAAGAAAAGCAGAGCTTTATTTAAGCCGACCGCGACACGCCGGAGTAATATGCGTGTAGTAAATGCGCGTTTCAAATAGTTGCGATTGAGCCTCGCGGAACTGATATTCGTTAAATATTAATTACCGCGAGGAATGTTTAGTAAGTTCAGAGTCAAAGGGGTGAGGGCAGCGGAGATGGAATTTAGCCGGTTTATTTTTTGTATTTTTTTTTTTTTTTTTTTACAAAGCGTGGGGGTAAATTTCCCGAGGAATTTGCCGTACGGATGAAGAAGGCGGTTTGTTTCGTCGAGTCGATATCGGGGATAAGCAGAGGAGCGTTAAAAAAGCATAACATATTGGTTTTTACGAAGCTTTAGATACTCTGTACTTTAATGGAAAAGCAACAGAGAATTTATGAAAGGATAATATTAACCCTTTGTTAGTCGAATCGTTTCTTTCGAATGAAAGGCTGCCTCGTATATTTCGTTATTTCCTAGGACCTGGAAGTTGCGACGTTTGTAAACAGAAATTGTCCGAGTGTTTCAGTAGTAAAAGATTTCAAAGAGGATTAGAAATGAACGATTGATAATCTTTTCTGACAATTGGTAGTATTTCCTTGTATACTGTTTTATAAAGAAATTTCCTTCGTTCGATAAAGTTTCACTTGTAAATTTGAATCTCATTAGACACAGAAAAGAGAAAGAAAGAGAAGATCCTGGAAAGAAAGAAAGAAAAAAAAAGAAATTAATTCAATAAAAATTCCCACGTCCTCTATGAAATAATCCAATGAAATCAAATAGCTCCAGACACGGAACAGAAAGGAAAGTAAGAGCCGTCATTTAGAGAAGAACGAGATAAAACTCAGATCAAATTATCAATTTCAGTGAGATCGAGAAAGTGAATATAAATTTGGCAAAAGAAAGAATTCGCACGCTCCGTTTGCAATCCGAAGGAATAAAATTTCTATCGAAACGCGGGATAGGAAGAGAAGGAAGAACAGTCATTAAAGGAAATAAACGATAATACAGGACCTGCGAGCGAATTGGAATTCGAAGTTCGAAAGGGGGATAAAGGAGAATGGAAGACAGAGAGAGAGAGAAAGAAGGGGGATTGGCGTTTTCCAGAGAAGATCCTCGGCTACGCCAAAGATAAATAGAAATGTCCCCGTCTGGGATCCACGTTCCGCAAATGCCAGGAGCATCCCTGACATCGCGCCACGTCGTCGGAGTCCGGTTTCACGGTTTCGAGTCTCGTAAACTTCACGCTTGATCGCAGCGTACTGCACACGCACAGTAAACGATCGCTTCATGCTTGGTCTTCGTCGAGATCTCGGGCGTGAAACCCTTTTTCCCCCCCTTGTTTCTTTTCCTTTTCATTTTTTTTTTTCTTTTTCCGATTTTCTTCTGCGCGTCTCTTCTGGCCGCGCGAGCTTGTGAATCATCGTGGATCCTGCGGGGACCAGAAACGACATCCGGATGTCTCGTCAGAGCTTCTTCGAAAACTTTTTTAATCTAATTAGAAAGTTAGGAAATATTCTCGAAAAAAAAGAGACGTATTTAAACGTTCGCCAACTTTTTAATCAGCGCGTTCATAGTTGGGAGTCAAAAATTTCTCGTCGTTCGTTCGTTCGTGAAATAATGTTTGGAAAATTATCTCGGTTAGAGAAATTCCGGGTAAAAATCGTTGTAATTGGTAAATATTCTTTTCTTTTTTTTTCGTTTTCCTTTGCGAATGTGTCTTACTATCTTGTACGTGCAAAACATTTATTGCATTTTTTTTTTTTTAGCAGGTATAAAAATTAGAGTGTAGTATAACAGTGGTTAAATCTTGGAGATTTCGAAATAACTCTTAAATTATGCGTCTAATGAAAAATTGTTTAAAATTTACTTCAAGTGTGCAAGTTACGTGAATCAGCCTGTACACAAATAGGTTTTAGATTTCTGATGTTGAAAATTCGAAATTGCAAGATTTGTGACAAGAGACCGTTCAATTTAACAAATTACTGAACAACGGAAGATACTCGAATTCCAAATGTCGATCATAAAATATTCGTAGTGAACATCGTAATTTGTTTAATCATTCATAAAGATTCTGTTCAGACGATTTATTTGAAAAAATTCGTAGGTATAAAACCGCGTTGGAAATGTTCGCGACGGAGTATTCAGTATTCATGGAATTATTCATAGAATTATTATCTGCTCAGCAGAATCGAAGAATACATTAAACCAAAAAAAAACTGGACACAGACAGATCGAAAAGTTTTTCAGCGCTGTCTGCGAGTGGCCTCATGCTAGAGCATGAACGAAAGAACGGACGAACGAACGAAAAAGAAGTAGGACGTGGTCGAATGATCGATTGGTCTTTTTTCGAAGAAACAACTTTGGGGGCGAAACAACTTGGCGTCGTTTCGATCCGGTCGAAATCGAAATAAGCCAACTGGCGGTGTGTCTTTCTTGTTTTCTGTTTCGCTGTACCAGAAGCGCAGTCAGGTAACTCATCAACCATACGAACCAAAAGGCAGAGAGAGAATGTAAGGAAAACGAGCCAAAAAAAAAAGGATGAGAGAAAGAGAGAAGACGTGTGTGAAAGAGTTCGAAAGGGAGAGAGAAAGAGGAACATTATAGCATTATACAAAGCAAAAAGCAACAAAATCACTGGGAGATTGAAACTAAAACTCGACTCGAAATTTTAAAAGTAAAATTCATCTTCATCATCAGCTTTGGCCAATATTTATAAACTCTTCAAACGATCGATTTTAACTGGAGGAAGAATAAATTGCATTTTCCGCGTTTTACGGAAGAATATATAGTTTTAAAGTTCGGTGTATTATCTAGAAAAGTTTTTAGATGATTATGCAGCTTTAATATTTGAAAGCAAGACTTGCAATTAATGGATATTTATGCAGTTCCATATTTTTTTTGAAGATAGTTTAAGAAACGGAACCAAGATTATAAAGAATATTACACTTTTGCAACGCGAAATAAAAATTCGCGGTCTACTTGTCGCACGATAAAATTACTACCATAAAAATTGATTTGTATCTCAACTTACGTCGCCATTTTCTTTCTCGCGATTTGTCAATTTAATAACGAGGAAAAGCGTGAACTCGGAGCGTATTCAACGGGGAAACGCGAACGTTAACGCTGAAGAAAGAGACGATACGTAGGAAGAAAAAAAAAAAGAGAATTTCGAAACACTGATATAAATTACGTTAAGTGTGATTAAAGGCACGAGGTTGCCTCTATCGGTGATCCGCGATTTTTTACAGACTGCAGCCGAATGATTTATATCCTCATCGGCCGACGATCGTTAATCGATATGATTTATATTCCCGATGGTAGTCTTGCTCGATTAGTAACACACGAAGAGCTCCGTGTTGGACAACCGTGATTCGTTGCGATCCGCGATCGCCATTTGAGACGACAGGTTCGCTTAATCGAGCCTAGTATACTACGCGACGTATCGCTTATCCGGATCGAGCGATTTATTAAGCTTACTTTGATCTTCGTTCTTGGACGTCTTCAACCTCTTGCCTTATCAATCAAACGGACGGACAGACATTTAGGCCTTATTGAACAGTTCGATTGATCAAGAAAGTTAACCCTCTGTAATATCGTTTCTTTGAATTCCACGGTAGTACGATCATTTCTCGAACATTTTCTCACATCTTTTGAATTATGCGTTATGATGAATGTTTATCAGAAAGTTTTCCTTGAATTTTAATATCTACATAACTACGATCTTTGTTGTACATAAGAACGATTAGCAATGCAAGTGATACCAGCAATTTATCAAGTATTGAAAGTTCACATTTTGAAAATTGTATTATGTGTCCTCGTGGCTTTTTTTTACTATTTCACTGTTCTTCATTGATAAGATATATAAGAATTACGAGAATATTTTATTTATAACAGTTAAAGGGTCAATGAGAAAGAGAAGAAACAAGTTTTTAGTGTTTGTCAGAAAACTTATGATATAATTTCATACGTCGAATAAAAATGTAAAACTCGCATGCAAAGGTAAAATTTTCATTCGCAATAATAACATAGCTAGTAATAAAGAGGACACGCAGAATATATGAAACTCATGTGAAAATTGACATTTCCCTCTCTTCCCACTATAGAATTCTTCAATTATAAATTTTCCAAATTTTACGTTGATGATAATTATAATTAACGAACAGTCCTTTTTGTAGGATAAATTCTGGTAATGGTTAAGTAACGAACAGAAATATCGCTTTTTTTCTTCCTCTGTTTTATTATATCCTGCGAGATACAGCGCGTTGCTTGTGGGTTATTCCTTTAAATAAAAGAATAGACGCGATTTACTGGCCACCTAAATACAAAGCGACGTGTAATCCCGTGGCAAAGTATATCATTCTATTTCTTTGCGGTCTTTCCTTTTGTATATCTCAAAATTGCGGAAATGCCGCTGGAAAATAGAACTTTGCAGGATATTCGTGCAAAGTGCGGTCTCAGCGAGTTTTGTAAAGCATTGAAAATTCTCTCCTTCAAAAAACGTTGCTCCGTTACAACGATTAGGAAAATATTTGTTTTTTTTTTTTAAATTCTTCCACGTAGAATTTATATTTTTCGAATATATTGACAAAGTTTATCGCGTTCAAAATTAACATTTTCTTAAAAAGACAAGAGAGTGATAATGTCAGAGCCGTTTATCGATTAAATCAAAGTTTAACACTTTTCTGTTGTAAAAATAACGAACATTTCATTGTCAGGTATTGCGTTTTGAAATTAACCACAGTAACCAAAAATACGTGCCACCTGAAATAGATTTACGATTCCATTATAATTCGTCGCGTGTCAAATTTTTAGTAGCTACTTCAGTTTCTTTAATATCTCTCGCAAAAGGACGAAAATATTTCGTTGTACCAAGCAAGTCTCGAGTAATTCTACTTTAAGCTTCAATCGTCGCTGAAATTAATTTGCCTTGAATCTTGTCAAACAATTTAATGGTATTATCAAATCAAATAGATAGATCAATAATATTAAATTTTTAACTCGCTGTACGTTCCTCTACTGTACGTTCATTGATCATTAATCGAATGATTCAGTTGTCAGGATCGATCGATCGATCGAATTATGCTGCAGACAGATCGTTTCGATCGGTCAGAAAAGCCATTACAAGCGTATTTCTCTGTATCGTTCTGAATTTCGTGGCCGTTCCAATCTCCCCGTGGTTTTCGAGTATTCATACTCGCGTATTCACGTTCACATAGACACACACACACACACACACGCATACACACATTGAGTAACGATCGATGTCGCATGAAAGTGTAATGCGCAGATCGGCCGAGCTTGGGACTAGAGGGCGACCAGTGGCACGAGAGAAAGGAAGCCAATGATAAAACGGAAAGGATGATCCAGAATTTTTGCCTTCGAACGAAAGATACCTCTCTTTCTCTGTCGATTTCAAGTCAAGTGCAATCATCAAAGTAACGTACTATCGCTACGCTCTACGTATATGCGAAGACTAAAATTTAGTGACTGGGTACGTGGTTCCAGCGGACGTGGAATAAAGGCTAGAGAAAATAATTCGCTTTCGACAACTTTTTTCCCTTCGTTTCAGAAAATTCTCGTCGTGGTTTTAATGGGATTGATCTACTTCCCTTGGAAATGGATATCTCCGTTTCTTTTCTTCCTAGATGAATTTTTGAATGACAGTGAAGTGAATGTATGGAATTGGAAAGATTGACTAGGGTAATTCAAATTCTACTTTAATTTGAAAATAATTAATCACGATACATTGCACCCGTCGATTAAAATTGTGTTCCTGATTGTTAGATACTGGACCGTCGTCTTTATGAAAACTCGTATTTTTATAAAAGTAATCAAGAGTGAGATGTTTCGAATATTTTATATCTTCTCGTGTATTCTACGCGTTTCTTTCTTTTTTTTGGTTAATTTTGTTCCCCATCAAATATATAAGTATAATTCGAAGTTTTAATTTTGTTTAGAATTCGAGAATGTATCCTACTAATGTTATTAATAGATTTGTTCCTTTTTTAAAAACATTAATTACTATTATTATTTTATATATTTTACATATTACAGTACTAATTACATAAGTTTTAATTTTGTTTAGAATTCGAGAATGTATCCTACTAATGTTATTAATAGATTTGTTCCTTTTTTAAAAACATTAATTACTATTATTATTTTATATATTTTACATATTACAGTACTAATTACATACATAAACATATGTATATACTACTATATACTTCCCGGATGTTTAATAGAAAGTATACAAACACGCGAACATATCCTTCACGTTACAAATTAAAAATTTCATGCTGAATTAAGTCTCTTAATATCTTATACATAAACATATGTATATACTACTATATACTTCCCGGATGTTTAATAGAAAGTATACAAACACGCGAACATATCCTTCACGTTACAAATTAAAAATTTCATGCTGAATTAAGTCTCTTAATATCTTGTAATTAAATATCCGATCTGAGCCGACAGCTATCCGATACAATCGAACTGTTCGAACCCGATTTGATTCGAGTCTTCAAAATGTTGGCACACAACTCTAGCGATCGAGGTGACCTTGCGATCGATTCCGCAGTATGCAGCATCAGAATGCAAGTTCGATTGTCGTCCTCGTTTTTGACGCGTTTCGATCGAGACGGCGATTTCTCCGATGGTTGGNAAAAAAAAAGAAAAAGAAAAAAAGTCGAAACGAAGGAGCACGCAATCTCTTTTCTCATTTCCCCCTTTTTCTGGTGGTAAAAATTTTAGATCAGAAGGAGCGATCTTTATCGCCGGTATTTCCGCAGAAAAATCGTTTTGCATGCCCCCTCCATATGCGCGAGATACGAGAGAACACGCACCGGCACAAAATCGTAATCTCTGTTTCTCAAGCAGCCTCACTGTTCTGCATCTGCATTTTTACTACTCCCCCCTTACGTTCCCCTTCGTTCTCTTTTCTATACCAATATTTTTCTTTCATTCCTCTGCTCTCCAGTTTCCTTATTTCCTTATTTCCACTTTTGAAGCTCTCTTTAGTTAAAATGTCCTATCTATGTATTTCCGAAATGAGAAAGATCGTACTTATCATTTTTCTCGTGTTGTTTTTAATTCGTTTGATCGAAATATTAAAATATTTGGCAAAGATGGGACGAAAATTTTTATATTTAGCTTTTCGAAACTTTAGGTTCTCAAACACTCCGAAACTGGAACACTTCAGTAGTGAAAATTGTCAACTTTCTAATTTACAAGAAATGAAATTTTTATTCTGATTCTGATTGAGTTAAAGTGAGCTTACACAAGCCCAATTAAGTTATCATTAATTAAATTGAACGAATCAAAATAAATTCGTATTATCGCAATATTCTCTCGTGTTATCATATGTAGGTTTCAAGAGTTTCAGATCACAAAAATAGCACGAGTCTCCAAATTTTGAGAAATTCTGAGGATTCAATTTTATTTAAGAAATAAAAGACGTGGCGAACTTGAAACATCTCAAAGAAAAAAAAAAAAGGGAGAAACGGAATGTAAGACAGGGCATTTCAACTAAGTATCCTCCTCTTATGTTACTATTTCATTTATCAACACAGAACCTAATCCGATTTTCTACTCATGGCGTTTCCATGAAAAACCTGAGAGAGGTATAACTCGTTGGCGGTGGCTGCGAACAAAAAATGGGAGCTTTACGTCGTCATGTTCACGAACCCATCCCCTTGCATTCTAATGGATCAATTTCCCCCGATCTCGATTTATGGAGTCTCGAAAAGTGGCTCGTGATACGACCGCTCAAGGAAATTATGGCTACATCTCGGTGTTGGCGATTGAAACGCTTTCAAGAGAACTTTTTCTTTCGTTTCTTTCGATTGTTACCGAAATCGTTTCCAAAGGAACCTTTCTTGTTAATCATGGCAGCTGAGCTTCCAGTGATTCGCGGATTTAAAAAAACTCTTCGAAACTTTTCCTCGCGTAATCTGTGGAATTTTGAAACTTTGAAATCTTAAGATTCCGAATTTTTTTTTTTGACACGGTGTTTCGATCGTCAACTGTTCAACAGATTATGATCTCGTAAATATACGTAGTTTATTTGTTGCGAATTTCTCAGATACCCGTTGAGAAAGAGAGAGATAGATCCACAATTTTCACGCCACTCTCTTTTCCATCTACTCTTCGAGCAATATCGGCGAACAATTTATTTAAGTGCTCCCGTTTTTAAACGCCGCCGCGTGTCCATCGAATTCCTCGCAGTGCATTTCGAGTACAAACGTACTGGAAGGGAAAAAAGAAAAGGTTTAGAAAGATGCGCCCTGGGTGGAAGGTTTTAGCGTGCACTGGTTGTGGACTAGTTGCCAGGCAGCTTCCGGCCTGATGGAAAGTCTGTAAATTGTTCTCAGGGGTGGGTGTCTACATATCGAGGGTGGAGGAGGGTTCGGTGGCCGAACGCGCTGGACTCAGGCCAGGAGACACCATCTTGGAGGTGAACGGCACACCCTTCCGGGCGGTGACCCACGAGGAGGCCCTCAAAGTGAGTTTCTACTTTCATTTTCCGAATCAGAAACATCTCAACCACTTAACGATAAATCACGCACACGCACGTGTGACACGCGAGATTCGATCGCATGTGTCGCGACATAGATTTTTGAAAGTTTGTGTTGTATATTTAATAATGGTATTCGATGTCTGTTTCTATTTTTTTTTTTTTTGTGCTGAAATTTAAATTTGACTACTGCGATTTAATTTCAGAAAAATTCTTTGCCGACATATATGAAAAGTTATCGATACTTCAAATTTCGTGAAACGAAATCGTACAACAATCTGAGAGTTAGCCTCGTTTTAAAGTTTGAGACTTTTACTTTGCGAAGTACTTGGGTTTTCTTCCAAGGATCGTTTTGCATCATGCAGCAAGTGGAAAAACAAAGATATTTTTGTTGTCGAAAATTCTCGAAATTTAAACTCTCGTCTTTGAATTTGCGGAAAAATTTTTTCCATAATTAAATCAGAATCTTCAAGATTGAAGTGTTCCCTTTACATCAATTCCTGTACTTGTTTGCTATTTTACTCAGCCTTGAACGTCAGAAAAATGATAAAAATGATAAAAATTCGAAAAATCTCAATATTTTGTCATTTAACTCTAATGTTCAAAATTCAATAATATGACGAAGGATTCGTGCAACAAGTTTCAAGAGGAATCTTCGAGACAATGACAGATTTAGTCACGAAAAGAACTTTTTAATGTTTCTAGAGGCATTTGAATTTTTACAGTTGTCGAGAACAAAAATATCCTTGTTCTTTCACTTACTACACGATGTTGATGTTTGACTTCGTTTTGTGAATTTAATTTATTAAATAATTTTTCATCAAGTGTACGAATACTTTCGTTCATCTATGTGTAATGACTATGTTGAAAGTTTCTGGTCAAAATACAGTTTTTAATGGCATAGTTTATAAAATTGAGTTTCTAAAATTCTGAATTTCAAATAAAAATCTTTTAATGCATAGTTTAGATTGAATTTCACTCTGGCAGAAAAGATTTGACAGCCACGGTTAATGCAAATTCTTCATTTCTTCAAATTGTAGATTTTTGGTTTGATAATAAGTAGGCTCTATGTGCAAGGATTATCGCTTATGAGTGTATCCGAATTTTGGAACGTTTCCCTAAACACGATTTGTTGGCTACGTGCCTGATCGCGATTAAAAATCAGTGTTAAATCATCCTGGTCATTGGTGCGTAATCGATCGTGGTCGTTTTGTATTTATGAGTGACCTTAAGAGCCACCCCATCGATCGCAAATACCAGTCAGGCTCTCAGCTAAATTGTATGGGGTGGGGCAGATGATTTCTTTCGATAAGTGTTATCTGATGAACAGTTCGGGTGCTTCTCAGCTTTAAATCAAACCGCATTTTATTTTCATCTTTTCTTTCTTTTTATTTTCAACGCAAGGGCTATCGATTGCTTGCATTTTCATAAAATTTATATAGCCGCTATATTTGAGCAATTTAAGAAAATAAGAGGCTTAAGTATCAAGTTTACGAAAAAATGACATTTTTGAATATCAGAGTAAGACAGTAAAAATTACCCCAAAGTAATAGACAAAACAAGCCATGATTCTATTCATATCATAAAAATAATTAAAATACTATTATTATATATAAATAAAATAATAAATAAAAAATAATGAAAATTTTACTATTAAATAAAATAATAAAATTTATTTTATTTCACTTTAATTCTTCGATAAATCTTAATTTCAATCGATAGTGAATACAAAAAAGATTGAAACTTGACCCTGACCCTGAAGTGGATCACAATTTAAAAATGCTACATTCAAGTTCAAGACGTATAAACAGATAGTAGTATCTTCGATAAATCTTAATTTCAATCGATAGTGAATACAAAAAAGATTGAAACTTGACCCTGACCCTGAAGTGGATCACAATTTAAAAATGCTACATTCAAGTTCAAGACGTATAAACAGATAGTAGTGCTGAATAATGTGCCGAAAATAACAGACAGATGGAAGAAACGCCACCTTCCTTGGAAGTTCGTTTTGTCTGATTGTGAGTTGATTTCGATTGATATCAGAGAGTGCTTCGCAAAGTGTAGTAGGGACGGATATCTTTGATCTTCATTCTCAATTATTCAAAGGGTTCTTCGTCACTTATCGTTTACAAGTCCCGCGTGTTTCCATGCCGCCTTTTTCGAGGACCATTCTATCGCTTTGCATAATTTCAAATTTCATCATTTACGAAAATGAGACGAAAAGTATGGAAAGGTACGTTTATCAGAAGCGAAAGACAGTTCTCTGAACGAGCCAAATTTATAAATTTCGAGGACCATTCTATCGCTTTGCATAATTTCAAATTTCATCATTTACGAAAATGAGACGAAAAGTATGGAAAGGTACGTTTATCAGAAGCGAAAGACAGTTCTCTGAACGAGCCAAATTTATAAACATAATTTCTCTTTTTCAACCACTGTAACTATAATGATTATTTCTCTCTCGTCAACTAGACTTCTTCTGCAGTGCATTTTTTTCTTATTCAACTCTATTTATTATTACTTTATTTATCGTATTTATTTATCATTTTATTTTTCGGCACCACTGTAACTATAATGATTATTTCTCTCTCGTCAACTAGACTTCTTCTGCAGTGCATTTTTTTCTTATTCAACTCTATTTATTATTACTTTATTTATCGTATTTATTTATCATTTTATTTTTCGGCGATCGTATCGCATTAATCGCGAGTCGTTACTTCGAATCGAACTTTTAATTCCACCCTCTCGGTTGCAAAGTAAACGCCTTTCACTCTGTACTTTTACTTTTAAGAGTAGAAAAATTTCGTAAGATATCGCGTAATTTAAATTAATCGCGAGTCGTTACTTCGAATCGAACTTTTAATTCCACCCTCTCGGTTGCAAAGTAAACGCCTTTCACTCTGTACTTTTACTTTTAAGAGTAGAAAAATTTCGTAAGATATCGCGTAATTTAATTTAACTTAGTAGCTCGACCCGCCGTGATTACAGACAAGCACGGTGAAACTTTCAACAATATTACCGTGTTTTATGAACGAGGTTAGCCTGCCTCAACGATTATCTTGAAACGTCCCTTAAACAATTTAAACAGCAATTTTCTAGGAGCTTCTCTTCCGTGAAACAATAATAGAAATTTCCAAGAGCTCTCGATTGTTTCCTAAAAACTCATAGGATCGTGGAAAATTATTATAGCTTGTTATTTGTAAGTCTTAAAAACAGGGAAGATAGATCTTTCAAATTGAAGTTCTTATTAATTAGTCTTTAGTGTAGTACAAGCCGAAAATTCATTTATTCCGAGGTAGCTGAGTTTCTCATATTTATGATTAACTTTTTATTCCTCGAAGTTGGCGTGAGTTGTCAAATCTCATTTTGCGTGAAAAATGTGTCTAAACATTTTAAATGTTTCAAAAAGAAAAAGAAAAAAATAATGACGATAATGAAGCTAGAATCCAACATTCAGAGAAATGAAATCTATCGAAGTAAATAAAGTCACATAAAATTACGTCTGCGAAGATTCCATCTTCCCCTTGAAACGCGAATGAACTGTTAACCAGCTAAATCGCGGGATAATCGAAGTAGAACGCTGGCTGAGCTTCTGAAAAATACGTATCCAAGAGAAGAGACACAGGTTCGATCAGTGGCTTTGTTCGATGGACCGTGAGATCTCTCTCNATTTACGTGCAATGCTACGTCGTCCCGTTTCCCGTCGCTGACGTGTTTAACGACAATGAAAGTGAAATAATTAGAGTGTACGTACGGCCGGCCAGTTATACGTTCGATTTACTGCGTCTCGAGACATTCTTGATTGTTGATAACTGAACGGAAGTGAGATTAAAGAAGCACGATTAGTTATACCTGTATATTGTGCGACGGTCTTACACAAGAGGGCTGACTAGGACGTATGTATTCTACTGAATCGCTGCACGTTCAAGTTTCTAGCTATTGTACATATATACTGTTATATAATAATAATTGCAACACACTATATTTTATTTATAACGTAATAATATTTTAGATTACAATTTGGATAAAATTAGTTACACTTTGCAATTTTCACTTCATTTTTTATCAAAGGTTAACTGTGTTTACCATTCAATTATAATTTTCGAGCGAGGGCTGATTAAAACGTGGATATTGAATATCTGCACGTTACAATATTCTTAATTGTTATTAATCGTGATACTGTAGATCGATATTCTCATTATAACCGAAAATTCAATTAATTGGGCGTAACAAAAACGCTGCTACCACTATCCATTTGTGTTTATCAAAAATTATATTTCTTTACGCCTTGATGTTGAAAAAAACGTTGAATAATGCAGATTGAAATGAAAAAGTTAATACAATTTTATGGGTCAAAACTAGATTAAGTAATNTTAAAACGTGGATATTGAATATCTGCACGTTACAATATTCTTAATTGTTATTAATCGTGATACTGTAGATCGATATTCTCATTATAACCGAAAATTCAATTAATTGGGCGTAACAAAAACGCTGCTACGACTATCCATTTGTGTTTATCAAAAATTATATTTCTTTACGCCTTGATGTTGAAAAAAACGTTGAATAATGCAGATTGAAATGAAAAAGTTAATACAATTTTATGGGTCAAAACTAGATTAAGTAATGGCTGGGTAAAGTTTCAAAGTATCATGGCTGACTAGGTCGGTCATATTCCACTGCGCGCTCGCGTCTGTAAGAATTCCCTCCTCCTTTTTCCCGAAATTACTTTAGATACTTCTCGTGGAAGTTCAGATATTTTAACAATGATTACTATTCGTAGCAAACGTAACGTAAACATAGTACAAAGTAATGTATAACTCTTGGAAATGGAGGAACAAATTATAGCGAATGAAATGAGAACGAGGATCGAATAGTATCAAGAAACTGTGACACGTTCCTCGATCGATCGACTCCTGAATAGTTGAAAAATTATGAATTGTGATTGCCTTCTTTCTCTCTGATGACGAGTAATAAAATCGGAAATAAAACTCGACGTACGGACTAGTTTCCCCTCGGTAATGATTGCTTTCTCTCGATATTTATTATTCACGCAGAGTCATAGACGTAACGTAACACAGAGTCCATTAAATTTCCGCAAACGGCTCCCCTTTGCCGTTTCACGCAAGAATTAGGGACGGTATCGATTATTTCAACGGATGAGTCAGCCTGTTCCTCGTTTTCGATACAACGCGACAATTCCATAAATATGCCTGTGCCGTGCATTTCGTGGGAGACACGATTGACTGGTAAGTAATTGCGTACTTTCAGCCATTATCACGTACGAAAGTTCCATCGGAATTATTAACGATAAGAATCTACGAGGCTTTTTAACCGTGGATGCACACGCGAAACGAGATTTCGCGGTTGTAATCACAGAGCCAGGAATCGTTGCACGATTTCACGTGGAAATAGCCTAGGATAATAACATTGTTTCGAAAGTTAAAAGGGTGATTCTCTCGGAAATGAATTCTCTGTCCCTTCCTGTAGCGGAGCTATCTTTTACCTGTGGCTTTCTAGTGAAAACCTGTCGCAGCGATATTAATTAACATTCGTGCGAAATGTCACGATCCTCGACTTGCAGTTAATGATCAATCGGTCGATTGTGTCACCAGGATTTATTAATTAGTGTATTAATAAATTTATTTTTATAAATTGCAAGCGTAGTTTAATCTTAGTATATTTTATATTTGGTTTTATTATACATCAAATAACATAATTTATCAAATAATATTTCCGGGAAAAATTAATAGAAGATTCTAGGATAATTGAATATTGAGATAAGATGAATCTTAAATTTCATTTTCCATGAGTGTGTGAGGATAGAAGGATTTTTCATCGATTCAATGAGACAGAAGAATTTTCTGCAATTATAATGATGACGTAATATTGTAAAATTATTTATCACTTATCAATTTATTAAATATTATTGCTTATTAAATATATCTGAATAGTTATTGTCTTGTCCAACTGAACTCAATGTATTAACAAAAATACTTACAAAGCACGAATGAATTTAGTAATGAAACAGATGAAATCCTATCTGTCAAAAAATTACGAAACATTAAAAAAAAGATATCTATAACGAGACAAAGACAATTAACGAGCAAATTATTGTGCAGAAGAAATCCAGAAAGCCTAAATGGAAACTCTCGTCCAAAACCTACCGATATCATTGCTTCTCAGTAACCACAAATGTTACGTCTCGACGTAAGCTTTGCATCATTAGCGTGTAATTCTCGTGGCGTGATGAATCGCGGTGTAATTCCAGCACTTTATACGACTCGTATCGGAAAAGTTCCATACGTTCTCAGATGGAGGAGCTCCGTGATGAAGGTGGTGGAAGAACAGTGACGATAGTGAGTACATGCCTCGCATAAATACTACAGAATTACATCTTTGTGGGCCAGGAGCGTGGCATCCTGAGGATCCGGGCTGGGTCAAGGATAGGCAGGATGTGACGTCACGGACTGCTAGGAGATCGATAGTTACCAAGTGGCGTCACCGTTGAACGCACCTTTTGCTTCTTGTTCACTTTACACGTGTCAATTTTCTTCTCGAACATGCCCCGCCACTCGAACGAATACCTATCGAATTGTTCCCTTCCATCTTCTCGTGATGTGGGAATGGATCTACGGTCTGAGTCAAGATGTATCGATGTCATAAATTCAGCTATAAAGCAGCTGATGATACAGGAGATATCAGTATCAGTTAATAATGGGGTTGTTCACGAATAAGAAGGATTTGTATGTACTATAAAAATTCACAGAAATATCAGAAAGGATATGTATTATATTTTTACGTATTGTATTTTTGTAAGAAACAGTCAGCGAGGTTCAAATAAACAAAACAGTTCACTACATCTATATATATTATAATATTTATTTATTTCATATTCAGCAAAAATATTCCCAACAGTTGAAGTCAAACTAGCCGATATAAGATAAAACTATGTGGCAAAGCACACATTTTTCTGCACAGGATTTCCCCTCTCCAGTCTGATATAATTCGCGTCAAGGTTGTAGACTCGCATTTGCTTCAACCTTACTCCCTCTAAGTGTTCTTCTTCGACTTTAATTCTATCATCGCTCTTGAAACTCCTGTTTGATCCCTCATAAATTCGTTCCTTCTAAGCCTTTCAAATTTCTTACATTCTTCCTTATCTCTTTACTATGTAAAATAGTAATGGCTGCCCACCCGTTTTATTATTCCCCTTTCCATTCTCTGTTATATTTTAATCTTGCCGCGTTTGTTAATCATTTTTTTATTCTTTATTTAATCGTATTCTTCTACTTTTAATAAATCTAATTCCACTTTGAATAAATTTTTCTGCGATTTTACGCGTGAACATTGAAAGTCTTTTTATGTGTTGATAACGAAGGGATGAAATGAAATTGGAAGGATAAAAAAATAAAAAACAATTGTCCTAGCGATAGAAAAATACTGCTCAGCTGAAAATTAGCCTACGTGCATAAATCAAGAAAAAAGAACTCAAAGAACGTGATGGAACTGAATATAAAAGTTCCTTCCTCGTATTTTTCCCCCGAAATTAAAAAATTGTATATTATAATAAACATAAAAATTTACGAGTCACAGCGATTCTTTCTTATTATTCTTAAAAAAAAAATTCTTGACGATAGAAAAATATTATCCGATGGAAAATGCCCGACGAAATATGGGAGAATCGCAGTATAAAAGTTTGAGGGAAATTGACGAATATTTTTTGGACACTTTCGTTCAACGGTCGTCAAACGGCTGACAGATACGCCATCGAGAACACTCGAGTTGTTTGTTACACGTATGCATAGCTGACGCGGTCTTTCGAAAATTCTGCAAGGGGTCGTCGTATGCACAATGTCGTGGCTTTTATCCTTACTCGGGAACGGCGTGGAAATCATTTGTTCCTTGTTGACCCGGCACACACGTCGTCGATTGCTGTTTCACTTGCCAAGGTCCCTGCCGAAGAAGCCCTTCTCGCGGACAATGATTTCTTTCAATTCGCTGAGGCACAACACGTACAAGCGATTTATTCTGAGGTAGTCAGCGAGGATTCTTCTTCTGCCTGATACGTGTCTGTCTCGGTTCTTTTGCATAAGAGCGCCGTCACGAGCCTTGAATAATGGTCAAAGGATGGTCTAACTTCTCCAACGCCTCTAGTTATACAACGATGTACAATAACTCCGTTTGAATAATACGTTTGTTACGTGTGGAACTCTATTTTGTATGTTACGTGTATGGACGTATCACGTATGCCATTATAGTTGGAAGAAACGATATACAGTGACTTCTGAAAATACTTGGACATTTATTATTAAAAGATTTCATATATGTTTATATAGTTTGTATAAGTAGTAAAGCATGTCGCGTGTGTAAAAAGATAGTCTCAATAAATATTTTCATCTGTTACATATACTTGTTACATATACAATGGTATAGTTGGTAGGTGACATTGCTACAAGGAAGAATATTATTACAATTCAACATATAAGAAATAAATGTGTAATAGATGGCTATAATCTCTATCATAATAAAATTTTATTACTATTACAGTCAACTAAACTTTAATCAACGATTGATATTACGATCTCGTTGTATCGCTTTTTACAAGTATATTTATACTTATTATCAGCTGTAAGGTAAATGCAGCTTTGTAGCCGAAGATCAATAAAGTGGCCGATAGCAGAGGTTAATTATCCCTGATGGCATTATTATTACAGTAAATGGAGGACTTATTAACCCTTCTTAGTTTCCTATTAATTCGAAGCTGGTCTATAGCACGCTTGTAAAATATTCGATGCTTTCAAGAAAAGGGATTCAAATAAATGAAATCTCTTAACTAATATTGGATGTACAATATCGTAATGGTTCAATTAAATCTTTGAATCATTTTGCTAGTAGCGTTAATTTTAAACATTGCGGATGATTCTTTCAATTTCGTTTTGCATTATACTTTTTATAAGATGTTCCGTACAGAAATATTAATTTTCGATAACCCAAATTCCTTTGACTTTTTCGTCATTTGCGAACCAACTACTTCTTCGAGTACCACTTCGGCCCCATCTGCACCATATGTTAACCCGAAATCTCCACTTCAGCATTCTCCACCGATTCTTAAAGTCCACCCTCTTTATGAATATTCTGCCGCAGAACCTGTCACTTCCAGATAATCTAATAATCCATTTTCATTCACGATATCTACTTACGTTTGCTTATTATACACAATCGAAATTCACAATGTAGTGTTATTCAAAATGTGAAGATCCATATAAAATTTTTATCACGTATGACGATCGTTCGTCATTTAAATTTCAAAACTCTTTACATTTCGTAGACTTCGATAATTTCGTAGACTCGTGATAAAGAGAAATTTGTTCGACATACGAGAGCTG
This sequence comes from Lepidotrigona ventralis hoosana, assembly GCA_002806875.1. Taxonomy (NCBI): domain Eukaryota; kingdom Metazoa; phylum Arthropoda; class Insecta; order Hymenoptera; family Apidae; genus Lepidotrigona; species Lepidotrigona ventralis. The sequence goes on from NIPQ01091895.1 coordinate 35,117, forward strand.
TTATACAATTCTAATAAAATTTAACTACGTTTCGCCTTTCGTCGCAGATGCAAAGTCTCTGCATTTGTCTGAACTTCTCTGAACTTCAAGACTCACAATGGCTTCGAAAGGAATAAGATTTGCTAGGAATAAGATTCTAATAAAATTTAACAACGTTCTAATTCTTAGTGTATGATGCTTAAATCTTGCTTACATTTTTCAAGTTACGAAATTCACAATAATGAGATAAATTTAAAACCTGGGAATTGATATAAAATTTTAACCAAATGTAATATTTCATCTTTCTTGCCGAAATTTTCGAAGTCTGAGATCTCCCGAAATAATTCAAAACGCAAAAGCTATCACCAAATCGTCATAAAATTTTTATCTTAAGTGCTGAAATCACGTCTACAGTTTTCAAGCTATAAAATTCGCAATATTTCTCCAAGTATAAGAACAATGAAATATTGGAGTATTAATGTAAACAATAAAAATCTCTGAAACCTTTCTGATCATGCGAGCCTACAATACTCAAGGATTAACAGAATCCTCTAAATTTTCATTGCAGATGCTGAAATCATGCAGGACATTAAGTATGACGGTTCGAGGGCCAGCGTTGGATCCTCGTTGCAGAGGCGGGCATCCGGTGTGGTCTTCTTCTGGTCGACAACAGTCCTGCAGCTGGATCGACCGCCAAGGTCGTCCAACATCGCCACCTCCACTTTACCCACCTCGAGACTCGAGGTACGGTCCAAGGACGAGAAAAGTCGAGCTCTGCATCGAGCCTGGCCAGTCCCTTGGTTTGATGATCAGGGGTGGTCTGGAGTACGGCCTTGGGATCTATGTCACTGGGGTCGACAAGGACAGCGTGGCCGACCGAGCTGGACTTTTGGTAAGAGTGTCTTAGATTTTATTATCTCCATCGACACGATGAGGGGTCCGCTGTATTTTTATTAGACTTTCGGCTCTTCGACGTGTCAGCAGGCCATTTTGCCGATGATAAAAATTGAAAAGTTTTCCCTCGTCCGTTTCCTTCGGAGGTACCGGCGGTTGAAATATATTAAAAGTTGGGAATTTTTCGAGTATAAGATTGTTAGAGTAATTAGAGAAAGTAAGATGGGGTGAAGTTAGTTAAAAGTTATGAACTTCTGTAAGGTGTAAAGAGAGATAATTCTTTTTGATAATTAAATTTTTTAAAAAGTTTTTGATATAGCTGGAAAATAGTAAGGATTTATTATGTGTTACATAAATTCGGTAACTTTAATATTCATTGCAAATTCAATAAGTGCAGATTTTTTTTTTATATTATTTTTTATATTATTTTTTTTATATTATATTGAAAGAGAACGGGATAGTTTGTATTTGGAGAAATTATAAAATTAATGTACATGAATACAAAATTATAGATTCAATCGACTTTAAGATTTTAAGACTATAAAGTAAAGTCTTACTTAAGATTTTATATAAAATAATTTAAAAACTATAAATTAGAGTTAGTGATATAAAATTAATGTACATGAATACAAAATTATAGATTCAATCGACTTTAAGATTTTAAGACTATAAAGTAAAGTCTTACTTAAGATTTTATATAAAATAATTTAAAAACTATAAATTAGAGTTAGTGATATTTTAATTAATTACAAAGAAGGCACACAATGATTTTTCTGTATATTTGGTTTCTAAAATATAGTGCATCGTTTGTTCGCATGATACTAAAACAATTACTTACAATTGCACACGATAACGTTCTAACAGAACGTTCACGGAGTAACGAATATCAATTAGTTCGTTACGTAATTCAATGTCAGAAAGAATTAATTAGTTCGTTAAGTTAGAACGGTGGTAAGCACTCCGATGACAAAATGATGGATCGCAATGATACTTCAACGAGTGGACGCTAACGATCGTAAAGATTTGATGGCGTTCGAAAAAGCAAACACTCAAGGGCGTTCCCGGTTTTCATTTCGCGATTCGAATTGCGATAAAAACTGAAAATCATTTATCTATAGTTTTCCTATTAATTTGATGAATATAAGAAAAATATTTAGTGTAATATTCTATGTATTAAAGTAGAAAATTAGTGGAAAATTTTAAGAACATTACAATTAACACAGAATAAAATAATAATTTCAGTGGTTCTTAATGAAATGAAAATTTTAAAAATTCTGTAGTAGTTCTTTCTTTCAAAATGTTTCACTTTTTCTATTTTAGTGCTGCGAGTTTAATATAAGAGAGCTTACGATTCAAACGAATTTAAAATAGAAATGTGATATCTTATGGTTTCTCACAGGTAGGTGATCAAATCATTGAAGTAAATGGACAGAACTTCGAGGAAGCAACCCACGACGAGGCAGTGGAAATCCTGAAGACGAACAAGAGGATGACTCTCCTGATTCGCGATGTCGGGAAAGTGCCACACTCTTGCACTACTAGTCAACCGATTGTCATGCCAACATCTAGGTATCCCGAACACGATCCTCTCCTCTTGGAGAGTCCAGGAAATCATCGACCGCCGAGTCCTACGTAAGAAATACTTATTCTACTTAAACTAGTCTGCGAGAGCTTCTCTAATAATATCATTTCCCGAGGTATACGCATTTTTCGGAAATATACGTAATAAAATATCGAAACTACGTTATCTCAAATATTTAATACAAATCTCCATATTTATATAATGGCACATGAATCTTAAAAGATAAACAATAGAATTCTGAACGTTCTTTCATCGATAGCTTCTTATTCATAAAAATCTTGAATATAAAAACTTTCAATGCCTGCTAGTATATTACTTTAAAACAAAGTCGATAATGGCAAAAAAAATTCAGGAAAATCGAACGATAAAATAAAGGTATGATAAAATACAGTTTTAAGCGACAGGTGTTAATGTTTTCTTCAGCGTTGCGAGCGATTGGAGACATAGAGGCGGTATGCACACAGTTTCCGCGGCGACGGCCGCGATGGTGGAAGAGAAAGCAAGGGTGGTTCTCGCGAGAAGCGAGAGGGCTGCGCTCTCTCAGCTTTTAGCTGACTACAGAACACGTCGAATGACGATCGAGGAGCTAGTTGTCAGTTTAGGGGACCTGCTGAACACCCACGAGAAACTGACTCTTCTAACTGAGCTCAGGGAACTCGTCGACAGTAAAGACAGAGCTGCTTTCGACGATTTGGTTTACAGGCCTCGGGTAGCCATGGCAAGGGTATGCTTTGAATCGAATGATATCTTAGGCTGTGCCGAATAGAATTTTTCACTTATTCTGTCTAATAATAGAAATATATGTATTTTGCGAAATTAGGACCAATTTTATTAAAAATGAATACTTCAATTAACAGATGTTTAAAATATATTGTCAATATCAAAGATTGGTGGGTTCGATTTTTAATAACTTATTATTCTCATTCTTAATACTGAATAAAGTCCTTATTAATTATTAATTTCTCTATTAGACAATTGTCAAAGTTATGGTAAATATATATTTAATATGATCTAAGATCATTTATCTAATAAATGGCACTTCCAATTTGAGAAAAGACTCGAATCTGAAGGTGTTAGATAAAATGCAAAAAGAAAATTTATATTGTATATTTAAAGTAAAATATCTTTTCAATTTCAAGTTGACATATATTTAATTATTGTTTCTCAATATTCTACGTGTACGAAATATAAATAGAACTCGTATGAAGCAATTTATTAATTACTTTCTTAAGATTAAACTAATCTTCATCTTTCACTTTCAGAGAAAAGGTGACCGTGCACACTCGGATTTGATAGTGACTCCTTCCCTGCACGATCTTCCGGTAAGTGAACAAAATAATCATCGTTTCATCGTACAGCAACACGAATGAAGGGTTAAAACACACAGAACACAACGACTGATATCTTACACGATTATTCTATCTCTATCTCTCTCTCTTTCTATTTATCTTTCCTCTATCTCTGTTCTTCGGGAAATGTATAGAAACTATCTGTCTCTATCTTTCTCACTCTCTGTTCTGCGTTGTCCACTGTAATTGTTAGATTTTTTAACTCGTGTCTGTTTCTCTCCTCTCGTTTCTTTTTTTTTTTTTTTTTTTTTTTTTTTAAC
>NIPQ01091895.1:39188-61511 GCA_002806875.1 Lepidotrigona ventralis hoosana
TTCCGATCTAATGAAAAATATAAAAACATATAGGATGTAACTTAGTAATAAGTATATATTTTTTTTTTTTTTTTTTTTTTTTTTTTTTTTTTTTTTTTTTTTTTTTTTTTTTTTTTTTTTTTTTTTTTTTTTTTTTTTTTTTCTTTTACCTGTCTCTGTCGCCAAGTATTCGCAAACGACCTGATCCTACGATATTAAATGTCGGTTATTCGAAAAGGAATCTCGAGTCGTTTAATTATGGAATCACGAGAGAATCGAAATATCCTAAAATATTGCAAGCAAAGAAATGAGAGAAATCATTTTAACACGTTCATTGTGCACGAATTAAATTTTTAATTTTGTATAATTAGCGTGACGCTAATGCGGATAGGATTTTTTAAGAAAATTTATATTTTATTTTCATTAACGCGACTAAGGGAATATAATTTATACACCGATTTGTTACATTCACGAATTAATTTCGCAAACAATGCTGTACTTTTGATAATTTACATATTTTTACATATGACGTGGATTTTGCGTATCTTTGCATCTTTAAATTTTCCATAAAATGCATAAACATTCGCAGTAGAATAATGAATAATTCTCGTACAATATTCCCTGTTAAATGGAAATTTTACATATGTGTTTATAAAAATTATTACGAAACTCAACTTTTTTTTCTTTTTCGTTTTCAATTTCGCAATTCCACCTTATGTTAAAATTAAATGAAAATGTTCCTCAGTCATGTGAAACTGTCTCTGTACAAAGTCAAAATAATCAACTGCACCAAGAAAAACAATTTTTATTCCTCGTTGGAGGAAGAGAATTCTAATGCTAAAATTTGTAAAAAGTAGAGATCAGATCTGTTTGACTTCTATATGGCTTTATCATCGCCAAGCACAATGAACGTGTTAAAAGAATTGTTCTGCTGTAAAATAAAAAAAAAAAGAACACGAACGAAGGAAACAAACGAAAGTAAGAAAGAACGAAAGGGACGAATAAAGACGAAAGAGAAGAGATAGGAGAAGCTCATTGTCGATTGGAGAGGTGCGAGAAGGGAATGGAATATCTCGAAGGGAATGTCTTGAAGAAGAAGAGAAGACTACCACCAGGAAACAAAGCGGAAGCCGAAGAATCAACTGAAGAACGTCCAAAGGGGATCGAAATTACCAGATACATTTTACGTCCACTTCGATGGAACGTTGGATCCGAGAGATGGACGTTTAGTTTTTTCGCTTAATTGCTCTCGGCTATCTCGCAGTGACCAGTGAAGCATGACTCGAGAATTGTCCTGCAACCCCTTTCTTTCTCTCTCTCTCTCTCTCTGCTTCTTCTTCATCTACATGAAACTCTGTATGAGATGGTCCAGCTAAATTTACTGTCAAAATGAACGTACACTATTTTTATGGGCGCGTATAATGTAAAATATCTTTTTCTGAAATCTTAAGGTTACAGATATTTTTTAAACGAAATACAAATAAAAAAAAATACCAAAGTATAATATGAATCTCGTTAATAATGAGTCACAGAAGTATTCGTGAACTATTCACATTTTCTTCCAAAATTTTTATCAACAGTGAATTTCAAAATACATCACCATCAAATAAGAATTTCGAAACTTATGCGTGTATAGTGTAAAAGAATATCAATCGTTTTTCAAATTATTGGAATTCTCCAAATTTTCAGATTTTGTTCCAAACTTCGCCAATATAATCATTCGAAACATTTCGCGGAACATGTTGAAATATTTTTGCAAGCCGCTGCATTTTAGGCGATCTCATTTAGCTGGTCCATTGGGGTGCATCTTTCTTTCCCTGTCTTTTTCTCATAGAGGGAGCGCCTCTTTTCGTTTCAATCTTCTTCATATATATCTTCTTCTGCCCTTCTTCTATTTCCACTCGAATACTGCAACACTATTCTCTTTGTCTCGTTTCTACTGTCTTCGTCTCTGTCTGTCTGCCTGTGTTTTGTTTATGATTTCCGCTTGGTGTTAGTGCGCTTCTCCTGGCAGGCAGTGTCGCCTCGTTTCCGGTCTGCGCTCGTCAACGTTCCGCGTTCTCTTTGGTAACTGTGCAGTCGAGATTGTTTGCGTAGTGCTTCAGCCGTGCCATTGCGCGAATATTCGAAGCCCCGTGGATCGAATGTCGTTGCAATTAAGGCCTCGACAGTGTAAACGTTTTCTCAACGATGGAAAAAGATGAAGGAGAGTATATTCAGTTTCATTGTTTAAAATAACGAGGAAGAGGGCGGGGGGTGGATTCGTCGGAGAAAAAAAATTCCGAGGTGGCTTCGAGTATTCTGGATGTGAATCTGGATGCGACAGGTCTTTTTAGACACGCTTGCAAAACGGATATGGCAGAAATATGGAATGCAGCTGCGAATGTAGATGCGAATGTATCTGTGTTGCCTGTCTTTTTCTCTTTTTGTTTTCTTTTTTTTTTATATATTTCTTTTCACGCTAACCACATCGGGGGAGACAGTACAAAAGTGCGAACGAGTTCGCCTGAGCTTTGCTGGAATTCTGTTTCGTTCTCTCTTGCTTTGATCGAGTGCGCGATCAGACGGTTATTGCCACGGCGAGAGGATAAAGAATATTACGTTTGTTGACAAACGTGAAGATGCGAATTGGACTAAAGATTTGGCTCTCTAAACTCGATCATCTCTATTTTTACTTTACTTTAATAATCATGTATAGTTAATATTTACGATCATACACGAGTTTAATGTTTTTTTATATCGATGCAACATTTATAAAAGAGAAAAGAAAAAAAAAGATGGAAGAATAAGTATAAAATAAAAAAAAAAAAGAATACATTCGAAACCACTTCAGAAATTGAATTGAAATCTTTGATTGTATATTTCAAGCAAATACAATAGTGTCTTGTAGCTCGAAGGTATCGATCCTTTTTGCCAGGCATGTAGAAATTTTCGGCATATTTAGGTCGAAAGAAATTATCCGTTCGTACAGAGTAAAAATAATTCTACTCTCTCTCAAGGGCAATCGAAGTTCCCGTAAGTCATCGTAATTTACATGAATCGCGGCTGATCACGCACACGATCGCAAGATGCCAAGAGTAGCTGGTTCAGAGATCAGCCTAATCGCATCTCGTCCGTCACGAGTCAGGAGCCGGAAAGTTTCCTGAGGAAAGCTTCGCTAATCTCCCGGTCACACGGTGCTTTTCCGTTTCGTAACGATCCCCGCACGCGAGATCATCCAGTTAAAAAAGGCAAGAAAGAAAAAAAAAAAGAAATAAAAAGAAATAGATCCTTGACCAGCCTTTTCCAAAGCTCGGGCTAGCTCGCTGATAGCCGGTTTCGTAGCCAACGAGTTGAAAAAACGAGCGACACCGTTAATCTCCTTCGCTGAATCGTTCGTGAACGATTTCTATTTCGACGAAAGCCTCCTCTTCGTTCTAAGCTTTCGTTCTCGCTTTGTTCTTCAACTATCGCGTCCTTAGCATTTTAGCTTTCTACAGTGCTGTCTTTTTTTGTTCCCTTTCTCTCTCTCTCTCTCTCTCTCTCTCTCTCTTTGTTTTTGTTCTTTTACATCGATTCGTTCTGTCCAGCTTATCCAAGCTGTAAAGAGTATCGGAGGAAATCGCTTGTGCGCAGAATTTTGTTCAATTTCATGCGAGAATTCGTTTCGAAATCGTTTCGATATTAGGGGAAAGTCGAATTACTCTAATTAAATGCTCTTTAGCCCGCGAGCAATGGGGTTGGCAAAAAAATAGTGGAAGGTCTAATTAGGCTGGAATAATTCTACGTTGAAGGCTCATTAATCAGAGAAAATATTTAAGCGGATCTTAAACCAGCGAATTCCAGCTTGAAGTTTTTCTATATTAGGTTCTGTAATATGTGAAACGTCCACTTAAAAACGTTTCAAACCTTTTATTTATATCTGATCGTCTTGAGAAATGACGATTTATTCAATAGTACAACATTGAAATTCTTCAATATTCTTTGTCCTTCTAATCAACTTTTCTGGAAAGTTTGAGAGAAGAAAATTTAAAAAAATTGTATTATTATTTAATTTGTATTACGAAATTTAGACATTGCTATCATTTTTATTATTATTTACAATAAAAGTTGCTTTCTCATTTAAAGCCATTTATTAGACATTTCACGTATTAAATTACTACGCTATTTTGTTTAATGTTTAATGAAGTTCTTACGAAATGCTGAAATACGAACGGTAACGTGCAACGTTTCAACACCTGCAACCAGTTGCATTAATTGGCAAAGAATTATTCAAGCGTTAATCGATTCGGCAAACAAGAGACTGCTCTTATCGTGGCTAATCGACAAATCGATAATGGACAAAACAGAATGATGTTTGATTAATGACGGACGGCTGGCGCGCAGTTTCACGGCTCTCGGGGCCGAGTTTCGTGATCTTTGAACGGAAGAGTGCCATCGGAAGTCATCGTAAATCAAGTGTCATCTGTACAGTGACAAACGTCAGCCACGACACGCGATCGATGATAGATCGTTGACTAAGTTGGCATACAGATCGACGCTTTTATGGCTAATTAATCGGTGACTTTGATGCTCATATGGGTGGGACGGATTGACACGAATGGAACGATCGATCCGTTGATTTACGCGGGAAATAGTGGGTGGGGGTTGGAGGGCGGGGAAAGTGAAGGAATAAACGATTTCCCAGCGGACGAAGCTTCAGTGCTTTCTCATACTTTTCAGTTGCTTCTCACTCAGACAGTTTATCCTTTCTTTCTTTTTGAGTTCGGCTACGCTTGATTCTTTACACTGGCTCGCGAAAGTATTCGAAATCTTTCATGAATATATGTATCCCTTCGGAGCTAAACTGATCAGACGTCGGTTCTTTTGCAAGTCTTTCGCAATTTCATTTCTTCGAAGTTCCGTCGAGAGAAACGGATTCTTTACTTTCATAAATTTACAAGGATAAGAAATTCTTTGAGAATTGCAGGATTTAATCCATTAATCGATATAGCTTCTCAGTAATTCGCATCGTATGTGTTCCCACGAAACGTGAAAGTGTACGTAGAGATTATAAGATATTTAGTACATTTTTAGAAAAAGAAAATTAATTACATTACACTGCTACCGTTGCAACAGTAGTTTCCTGTAACAGTGTATATGTGCGTAAAAATCTACGATAAGCATTCAAATACTTTCGCGAGCCACTCATTGTCATTCATAGTTCGTACATTTACCTTTACTTTCTATCAATTTGTTCTGAGATCATCCAGATTCGTTCGATCATCAGAATTCTGCACAATTCGCTGAATTTTCAAACGCAATAGTAACGAAGTGAAAACTTAAATTGTTGAGAGACATTCATTGATAGAAAAATGGGAGGATTACTAAAAAGAAAAAAAAAAAAGATATTGAAAACCAACGAAAAGGATTGAGTCGAGGTAGGGGAAAAAAGTGAGAAAAATACTCGTTGGCCATCGAAACCGGGTTGAGAATGGCGACAGATTAGCGAATGGCATGACTGGATTTGGTGATTTCTCGCAGAGGGGTGTACCCGGTGGTTGTTGCCGTCCGGGACGACTGGTGGACGTCGAGGGAGATCCTCTAGGAGTAACAGGACCTCTTCTGCCACGGGATAACCAGGAATATAGATCGCCCAGCGAGGACAGCGGCCTCGGGGCCGACATGCCCAGGACCAGGTCGGGCAGATTCCAATAAGCCGAGAATCTTTCGACATTTCTCAATGATATCCTTGAATCTTTCTTGATTTTCGTGAAGATTCCCCTGCTCTAGATCGAACTGTCTCTTACCTTTTTCTCTCTCAGTTTCTCCTATTTCATGCGAGAAACTCAACGGAAAAGAATTCCTACGAATTTTCGAATTTAAGTCACTGAAGAAATTATCTTCTTCCAGCAATAAACGAGACTAAACGAGAAGAAAAAAAAAACGGAAAAATTATGCTGTAAAGATAAATTGGGCAAAGTCTATGAAAATTCAAGTTGACTGTATCAATTTGTCGTCCAGAGTAAACGGCAGATTTGCAGTTGCAGTTTTAGTAACTGAGTTACATCGAGTAGCTTCGTCGAGAACCACGGTTGTAGAGTCGAGTTGTTTCGTTGCGTGCATCCTGCGAATTGATTTCTCGAACGTGGGATTGTAGCCTGTGCAATAATTCAGAACAATTCTTCAATTTACTCATGTGAATTAAACTTTCGTTGAATCTTAAATTAAGAATGCATTGACCTTTGGCAAAAGAAATTAGATTGCTTTGGAGTTTCTCTTCAATTCCGATGCGAATTTAGCGAGCAACCTAATGAAACCATTTAAAATGCTCATGGACATATTCTCTTCCCATATTACGAATTACTTTAAACTATGAAGGACCAACTATTAATGCAAATTTTATTCACAATTATTTTCAATCAATTTATTAATTATATAATGTTACATTATTAATATTAAACTATCCATTGTATCTTCCATTTAGATTCTATAATTTCGAAGAATTTTAAATTGAATATAATTATTATATATTATATTATTATTATCCTTGAATAAGTTAACTTAATTTACACGCTACAATTTCGTCAATTTAATCGAAGAATTTCATGATACAAAAATTTAAACACTCTCATTTACACAAAACCATCTTTCATCCCGTCTAACAAAACTCATCGCTGAAGTTTTCGAAAGAAAAATCCTCGATCCTTCCTCTTCTTCTTCTTCTTTTACAAGTCACAGCCTTAATCTCTAACGAAATATTCCAACTTAATTTCGAGTTCAACTTCCACTTAGGAAGAGGAACCACTGATCGATAATTGATCGTATCGCGGTCTGAAATCCAACTTCTGAACAAAAGAGAGAATAAGACAGAAGATGGGAGAAAGGAATGGAAAACAAAAATATAGGCGAAAGAGGGTACGATTCCACAGTAAACAGGGATAGCTGTAATGGCGTTTCTATGTCGGATATACGAGGTACATCGATATTTCATTTCCTACCAGACTCGATCTGGCTTTACTGTCTATCCCGCATTCAGCCACCCCCTTCGGCGCCACCTGACTAGTAGCAAGTATGTACACGGATAAGCAGACACCAGAATCGAAGAAGGGAGAGGTAAATAGCGACCAATACAGTGATGTGCAAAAGTTTGCAGCCAGATGTTCCAAAAACGATATCTGAAAGTATTTTTAGTAAGAGAGTAAGATAGAGTTACTACTACGCGAGCCAGAAGAACATTTTAGTCATGCTATAGGTATCATATCAAGCTGTAATCAGACAAATTTTGTTGCGAATAATTTTTAAATGATCTGCATTTGAAAAAAAAGTATTTGACTTGATAGTTAATAGCGACACGATTAGTAGCAAAACGATAATTTCAATTTTTATTAAATTCTTTACTAAATTTACTAAATCAATATGTCAGTATTATTTTTAATAGGAATTTATCGAATTTCACATTTATATTAAAATATAATTAGTAGAATTCAATAAATATTTAGTAAGTTTCTACTCAAAATAATAATAATAATAAAATCAGTTGAATTTTTTTTGAATTATTAAATCGTACCTAAAATTAAAAGGATTCAGTAAATTTTACTGAATTTCTATCAAACATAGTAGCACTAAAAATTTCACGCGCGTGAAAGTAAAGCGAAAGAATCTGTTTAAAGAAGAACGTTTAATTGGAAAATAAGGGTAGCTGCAAATACTTTTTATACTCACTGTACGTGTGTGTCGTCCTTGTATCCTCGCGTGGGCGAGGATTGAATGTAGACGTATATAGGGTGTATCGGTGGTCAGCTCTGTGAATCGTTCGATTAATTCGCCGGGGCCCTCGACAAGATTTTTATGTACGGTCAAAGGAGCACGTCATAAGTGGAGATGGAACGGGATGTTGCTTCTTCTAAAACAAGAGGCTAGTTCTTTTTTACAGGCTACCCTGAGCGTTGCCTCGGTGACTTTGATGAAAATATTCACGGACGATCGACTTTTTTTTTTAGGTCGATTAATATTTTAATAAATAATTTGGAATTGTTGTTGAATTCCTGGAAATAGCACGCAAATGGATATTCTGAGGGATTTCGTTTTACGATCAATATTAATTCAAAGTGATAACTTTTGAAATCCCTTTATATCTGTTGGATTAGGTTTGTGTTTTTTTTTTATTATTATTATTATCAAAGGATTATAAGAATTAATTTAAGGAATTAACGATTGTTAACGTGATGTTACATTTGTTTGTGAATGAAGTATGAAGAAGGTTCTCTTGTATAAAATTTTGAATAGTAAGCTTGTTAATAGAAAGGAAATTTACAAGTAAATATTTTATAAATTCAAAGTAGATAATTTTTTCCTAAGGAGAAATCTAGAAATTATATTTTTTGAATTGTTGCTTAATAAATTTCTTGTATATGAAAATCTAGATCGGCAATCTTCAAGGAATTTTTTTTTTTCGTGTTAAGCATATTTGAAAGCAAATTCTTCAAATTCTTGTCCTTGCTTTAACTGCAAATACTTGCGGTCTCAAGATTCCTGTAAAATTTCTCGTCGAATTATTTTTTCAAATTCTCCCTCAAATTCTTCATCCCCTCCTACTGTCTTCCAATTTTTATCCTAATACTTCAGAAGAAGAATTTTAACAGTTCAATAAAAAAAATTAAACAAGAGATCATCCATATGAAAGTAATTATTCTCCACAAGTTTGACAAACGTTTCAAAAACGGGAAAAACACAATTGGAATAAAAACTAATCCCAGGGGACGCGACAGAAATTAAATTAAAACATTAAAACTTTTTTCATTTGTCGATACAAGTACAAGTATATAAATCGATACAAAATAAAATAGGAAATAAGCTATGAAAATGTTAATAAATGAAGAGATATTTCGCGAAAACTCGATGAAAATCTGTACCACACTGTAAATGTTCCATCTCGTGGAAAATGCCTCTGGTCGCGTGCCAATTTCTCTCACTTCTGTTTGAAGGAATGATCAGGTCGATTAATTCGGCGCACACCCTATACATGAATCCATAACACCAACGAGTGATGGATAGGCTAGGGACGTTTCGTGTACACGTATACGTGTCTTTCCACGGAATTTGTATAAGTAAATTCCGTCGAATCGATATCTCTGACCACGGTATGGGAAATGCATAAAGCGTTCCGTGATCGTGCGAATCGAAAACAAAAAAAAAAAAAAAAAAAAAAAAAAAAAAAAAAAAAAAAAAAAAANAAAAAAGAGCAAAATGGGATTTGCATATTTCGCCGGGGCGATATTGGTTTTTGGTAGTATCCGATTATTGCGCGCGGCATCAAACGATAAAATGTTCTCGCTCCTAGCAGAAACATTTTTAACGAGATTCCAATCTTATTGTTTGCATCGATCGGCTTTTTTGATCCCCCACCAGTTTCTGTTCATTTCGTTTACGTTCCATTTCGAGCCGATATTTACATTGACAAAGATTGAAAACCCACGGGATTATTTCGATATCTTATATTCCGTTTGCTCGCGCTCTGTTTCCGGCAAATGTCGATCTCCGTTTTCGCGCCGAGTTTATTTGAATTTCATTTAAAATATGAAATTTCGATTTAAAGTATGATCGAGTCCTTCGTATGTGCACGTGAACGTTTTTCTTTTTATATCGAGTCGATAATTAAAGCTCTTTCTTTTCTTTGCAAAGAAGAATTTACGATTACTTTGCTATCATGGCCCCCAATAAAATGAGAAAATGATCTAAATTACTCAACATTATAACGACCAGTTATTTTCGGAAATAATCGTTACCAGTTATACTAACGACAAGAGTTTAAAATATGTGGCTTTTACTATGTATAAAAAAACTGTGAATCTGTAAAAAATAAGGTATATTTAAACTCATTATGATTCATTTACCGACAGTCACGATCACGTGATGCTAGAGTAACGTCAATCAATTATTATGAACATTGAGACTTACATAACGCTGCAGTAACGATCGTTATAGTGTTAATCGGATTGCCTCTTAATATAAGGATTTTATATATTTCTCGATACAAAACCGATTTTTAATTAGTTTTTCGTACGTTTGGAGTGAATTTTTTTTTTTTTTAAATTATATAATGTGTTAGAATAATGTGATTGGTTACTAGTTCTGAGTGATTGATCATTCCATTTTCTCACAAAAGTATTATTCGAAAGAAATAGAAATTTTCTCAGATCTGCAACCGTTTGCAGTCTATAGCAGAGAGAAAATAATGTAAATCACATGGCAGCAAATTAGCGAAGCAATTCTCAAAATCAGTGTACCGCAGTTCCTATAGTAGAGTTGATGCGGCAATATCGTACATATAGAAATGGCCCTTGAAAATTTCGTTCTACGGTCGACCAAAGTTCCAACACTAGGTCGTATCCCGGGTAACAGAATGAAACAAATGAGCTTCGAGAGAGTTAGCAGTACCGTAATAGCTACGCGAACGAAACGTTCGCGAGGAAAAAAGTGTCAGTGTGCATGCTGTCAAGGGTGAAACCCTTGTCTTTAGTTTTTCTTCGTTCTACTTTGACAACGTTGAGACAACAAACGCAATACTGGATGATTTAAGCAAGACTCTGCACGACGAATTTTTAACGCGATGATTATCACACGATATCGATTTCAAGTGATATGATATTTTAAAGTGAATTGTGAATCAATTTTCTATAAAAGATACCTGATCGAATCATGAACATGTGCTCTGTTCCAAATAATGTTACGAAAGTCTGGAAAATTAATTGCATGAGTATTTAAGCACCTGGTGCAGTTTTATGAGAGGATAAATTGATCACTATAATTTTCACAATTGTACAAACCTGAGTTTAGTCAAGGCAATATATTTGCACTCAAGTTCTATATTTATCTATAATAAATAGTCAGTTGATACTTCATAAAATCTAAACGAAGGAAAAAAAGATCTAAGGTTGCAAAATAAAATAGACGAACTTAAAGTAATTTAGTTTATGCAGGATCAATTTTCATCCATCTAAGATTACCAAGCTAATTAATATTGCCTATTGCCTTTATCAAAATTAAGAAGTTTCATTTCCGGTATATTTCAGACAGTGATTAATTCACATATAAAAACGTCCAAATATTTCCTCTATATTTGCAATAATTACCAAGTGTCCAAACACTTTACAAATAACAGTGCTGCAGTGTTGAGAAAATTCGGAGAATTCTGATCGTTTGACGTTTGACGCCATCCTGACTGTTAGCGTGACATCGATCGATCGATGGCACCTGAGGCTGTTGAAAGTTCGACGAAGGACGAGCCAACAAACGGAAATAGATTTGGCATGCGATATCCAATAGGGTTGTACGTCGGTGGTCAACTGCTGTGCGATACTTGTTAAATAATCGATGGCAAACATATAAATAAACCGCACTGCTGTCATCGCTCATATGTGCTCCATTCTTCTGTCCAACTTCACCGGGTGAGAATAGAAAGTTCTATTTTCGTTGCGATCGAAACGGTCTCCTGGCAATCCTGGAATATGTATCCGGAAGCTCCGGGTCCTCCGTGCGATTACAAATTGCAGAATTATCAGTCGTCACGGTGGTTTCCGCTTCATGGAACGGTAAACTTTGTCCGCGAAGAATAAACACGATATCTGTGTATGTAAACTGTGTATCCAGGTCAGGCTTCCCTTTAACTACTAACGTTCTCTTACGTTCGAGAAATCGGGCTACTTCGGGTAAAAATAATCGATGGATCGCTTCAAATATTCAATCGGACGAGTGACCAACGAATCGGCAACGCGATACGTAAATACTTCGGAGAAAGAAAGAAAGAGAGACTTTCGTGTAAAAAAGAGGTTGAAGATGCTCGAGTGTAAATATAAGAGAAGGGAAAAAAAATCGGCACGAAAATCAGTAGATTTCTAGAAAGGGACAATTGGGTGAGAGACGAGTGAGAGTCTCGGCGCAGGGTGGGTGGTCTCAAATCGCAAATTTTGGCCATTGCAGAGTGGGCTGCAGAAGGACGCAGCAACACCAAGTGACGACCTCCGATCTCGCCCTCTCCAACGACGACGAGTGCGACAACCAGGTACAGAAAATTGTTTCGAGAACAGAAACACAGTATCACGGGTGCTCGAAGCTCTCGACCCTCTTTGATCCTCGAAGCATTTGCCAATCGTAAAGAGAGAATGTTGCCGGCTCGTTGTCGAACGCGATAAAAGGGACGTTTGTCGGTTTTCTTTTGCAGGACTACGAGGACGAGCTGGAGAACGGACGTGGACGAAGACATAGCTCGCCTGGTGGATCGCGGGGCAACCCTAGAGATTACGGTCATCATCATCTTCATCCGGACAATTTGGTAAGTCGGATACGAGTTTATCTTAATCTCGCGGGGCATCTTCGTCACGGTTGCTCCCTTGTTTCTTCCGGGGATCTCTCGTTCATGCTTCCGGTCAGGATTTATCGATGGTGTTTCCTCGCGTGGGAATAGAAATTATCTAGAAACGGGATAGCGCGTCGTGTGCAACGTGGTACACGCCAACGAGAAGGCATTTAGGCGATACGATACTCTCGGTGGTAAATATCGAATCGCTTACGCGGTTAGCATAGAAAGTGGCAGTAGACGAGCCGCACGCGACGTGAAAAATGCATCTTCAAAGCTGTTTCATTATGTAACGCGGATCGAAAATGGTAATTAATTAGTTTTAATAGCTGGGACAGGGTGGATTGTAGTATCTTTCGATTGAAATATGCATGCAGTCAATTTTTTTGAGTATGAATACCGAATTAGGATGTCTTGAAATATCTTGTTCCTTGTAAGAATAACAGTAAAGTTTATTAAAATACATTTTTATTGTATAATACGCACAACTTAATACGTACAACTTAAACATTCAAATTGAGATTGTGGAAAAATATGTTTGTCAAATTTTTTTAGTGTATACACAATATATGTAACATAATATATTTTTGACTTTAAATATTTTAAATCAGGAATTCTATTAACAAGATCACATTAACAGGTACTTAAACATTACCATATTAAACAATATACATATTACGCACGAAACAAGTACGAATAGTACACGAATATCTTAAACACGATTTGTACACTAACAGATTATGAAGACTGGTCGAGGAACATTTCAGTAACGTGAGTTTTCCTCTGAATATGTGTATCATGAATCTCGGTCATGAATGAAATTTCATTGTGCTCACTCTCATCTTTTGTTCTCCAAGATATAAAATGTTTGCCTTGGAATTAATGTGCTCCTACGTTTAGTAATTTCTAGAATGTATATCTGTATATCAAACATATTAACGTCGCTGCTACTACATATTAACTACGTAGTAATTGCAGAGAATTCATCCAACTAGCGAGAGTAGGAGTCTCTCTCTCTCTCTCTCTCTCTCTCTCTCTCGTCCAGTTATGAACTGTCTTGCAGTATTACAGCGAAGTTGCCTTGCGCTAATGGCTGACAGTATTTTGTGTGTGATAATGTCAAGAAAAGGAGGGTACAGGATGCACATGCGATGCGCACGAGAGCAGAACAAATGGATAATTGAGAGAGGTGGTAAAATTTCTCGCGCGAGCAAAGTTAACGATCGACGTCTTTGATAAAAATAACAGTGAAATTCGAAAGACATATATAACTCGATAATATATACGTCTCGTACAGATTTTACAGCACTTTTCTGATCAGACACGTTTTTCATATTTTTATTTTTCATTCAACTTTCTCCGAGAAATAACATAAAGTTGGCTTTTTTGCTTAATTTTCGATGAATACAAGTACATCTTTCTATATAGAAAAAAATCAGTTTCGTCTTTCACTCGATTCTTTTTAAATTTATTAAATGTTAAATAACATTAAAGATTAACTTTACTTTCATACTTTCCTGTCCGTAGTATAATAAAAAGTCAAGATAAAAGTTTATTACGAATTAACCAAATTAATCGTGTAAATTATAAATTTAGTTCGTACGATGATCGTGTCGACATGAAGTTACAGCTGAAGTTCGACATTTTTAATTGACACTGCGAATTCCTTTGTCGAGCCAAATTCCGTTTACGATTCCGACACGAGTCAACGAATTGCGTATTTAAATGAGTGAGAAACCGTTAAATTCGATCGCAAGAATCGGCCAATTAAAGAACTGCTTTGTACGAGTAACGAGACACGCTAATTAGTCATCAGGTCGCGACTACTTCGAAACGCAAACCGCATACTTCGATTAGAAACATTTAGAAACATTCTGATCTCGTTCTATACTATCTGGCCTTATATTATCGCTTGAAATCGATACAATTGGTAACACGAAATCAGTCGAATGTTTCATACAAGACAGAATATAAATATTTAATATTTAATAACGTAACATTAATATTTAATAACATTTAATCAACATTTAATCTATATATTCTGCCAAAGATATATAATTTGGTTTAATCAATTCTACACATTTTTAAATAATATGAAAGATATTTTACTATTTTTTTATTAATAATTTATTTATTTATTTATGATCAATTGTTATATCACAAAATGTTGAAAAATGAAATTCTCGTTAATTCTTAGTGTCTACAGAAATCATTTTTCTAATTTATAAATAACAAGAATAACAGTCTTAATTATGAAAATTTTATTGTTGTATCAAAACGTTGTTATTGTTAATATTAGCAGGCATGGGCATTATTTAAACAATCAATAAACATTTGAATAAAAAAATAGTGAAATGATTATTTATAATATATTTATTATAAGTGATTATTCATAATATATTTATTATAAATGATTATTTATAATAAAATGATTATTAAAAAATATATCATCTTATTTGACTCGACATTATCTTGAAATAATCCTGCGTTAGCTTATTTGAACAAACAACATGATATTTTCCTGAAATTAATTTGGTTATCAGATAAAATAATTTCTTATTTCATTTTGTATTTTGTATCTCTTAATTACTTTCCTCATAATTAATTAATTTTGTATCTATTTGTATTTTGTATTTCTTAATTGCTTGGCTATCAGGTAAAATAATTTCTCGTTTCATTTTTTATCTGCTTGTTCAAATAATTTTTCAAATAATTTCTAATTTCTGTTCTATAAACATCTACTTTTTGAGATTATCTATTGCGTTATTTCAGTTAACTCGAACTGGAAGATTATTTTATATACAATTTATCTGACTCGGACTTAAGATGAAATCACTTCTCCCGAATTAGTTTTCAAATAAAAATAATAAATTAGTGGAATTGAATTTGTTATTTTTTTATCTCTGTTTCAAATAAAACTCTTATTTGTAGCATAATTCGTTGTCAAGTGAATGCAATCAGATCAAAACTGAAACATCAAATCACTCAACCGCGATTCTCTTTAGGATCTTCTCGAAAAACTCTGTAGTGCGCTTTTCTCGGCTTGCCGTTCAGGCTTTTTGCTCTCTGCCAATTTGACATTCCGCGAAACGGAACGATAAATCCGTGAAATGGAGGAATCTCGTATATCAAGTGGTCTAGCATGCTCGTAAACAGTGTCAGCTATCAGGTGCATTAAATCGAACCTACTATTTACTTTTGACCGAGCATCAAGTCACGGAATGCTTTTAATGATATCATTTTTTTTTATTCTCGCGCGAATGTATAAAGATATACACTGGACTCGATAAGATTTTATTATCTTTCTCGTAATCGCTTTGTCACAATACCGATTACTTAATATTATACAATATCTTAACTTCGCGACTGCTTACTCCTTTGTTTTTATAATCGTTTCATCACGGTTTAAGAAATTATAGACTGCTTATCGATATCAGTATTTCTATTCATCGCTAAGCTACGGATTTTTATACGTTTGTGACAAATTTCAAAATGCAAAATTGTACAGGAACGTAAGAAACATACGAAATATTCAGATTTTCAATTTTCCAAGCTTTAACATGTGATCCGTGAAACAATTTTATATCGAGGTTCCATATTCTTAATTGAATATTTGCTACATACTTTAACACCCAGTGACCCATTATTTACTACTTTAATATCCCAACATCACGACATCCTAATTACACACATGCTAAACCGATCATCAACCAGTGAAGAAAGCTCGAAAGAAAAATTATGGAAAGAAAGTAAAATCCATTAACATTCTCTCGTTACACTCTCGATGTTATTTCTTTTTTCGCGTGATCAATGGAAAATCGTACGTGAATGCATAGAGTCTAGCCTTGCGCATACTGGACAAGTGATCCAGCGATCGAGAGCATGCTCTCACGGGTCCATTTGGAAACGAGCTCGATTTATGGACACTGATCACGCCAGGTCGATCGATGTTCATCCCGGCCCGTATATCCGCTCGACGTGATCTTGTAGTCAGTCGAAAGAGGTGTTCCAGGTCTGAATTAATTATCCAGGCTCGATCGATCACGGCGTACAGATCGCACGGCCCGATCCAACCGCGAAATGTCTCTATTTCGCGGCGGTTAACGTTGATGGACTTTGCTGGCCTTGGGACGGGAGATCGTCGACCGAGCGTGAACGAGCCGCTTGATATCCTTGAAGAGGAGCCCCGAGATCGAGAAAAGACTCTTCTCTCTTTTTTTTTTTTTTTTTTTTTTCCCNAGTCGTAAATGTGTCATTTAAATCTGTCTTCGAATAATTCGTCGCCGGTTGTGCTTGCTTTCGCGAAATATTTTATTCGTTCATTACATTGTGTAATTAACTTTTTTTTTTTAAATTTCAATTTAATCGAACTTCAAAGAAACTTGATGATGAAGCTAAAAATAATTTAAACTGAATAGAATTAAAAATTAGAGTGAAATTAAAAGTTATATGTAATTTGGGAGTGAAATTTAAGAAATATTAGAAATATTAAGGTTACTGTTATTTAATTAAATTTTTTTTAAATTTGAATTTCATTTCTATTTTCAATTTTTGTTTTATTTTTTTCTTTTGACAAGAAGTGACGAAGAAGAATAAAAAAAAACACATTCTTCGACACATTCGTTATTTTAACAGGTTTTTATTTTTCAGTCTCTTTTTAACATTGAAAGAGGAAACATAGTAGGAGATATAGTAGAAATCATAACGGAAAGCGACTATTGGTAAACTGTAAATGATTTCGCCAAACGTAATTTTACAGAGAATAAATTTGATTTTCAATACTGACTCGCATCCGCACACGTCTCAAACAATTTTACACACAACAGAACGCTAGTTATTCAAGCATTATTATCCTCTGATTCAAAATGATTATAATTGTAGCTAAACTGTGAATATTTATGCGAATGATTTGCATTTTTACAAACTGATCATTAAGAATACAAACTTGAATAAATTTTATTTAATAAAATCAAGATGAATTGAATCTTGTTGTTAAATATTTATTAACTTATAGCACGTTATAACAGCATTTTCGAGCAATTAAAATTACTCGAAGATCATGATTATACCTCGTTATTTCAATTTATAGGTGATGTTTAAATTTTATGCGGATAAAGTAGTTCTTAATTAATTGTTTTAACGTGAAACACGTTAATTTTAAGACCGTAATCATTATAAATCTTTATCTCGATCTTTATGACTTTCCTACCCAACTGCACTTCATTTTTAATACTTTTATATATTTATCCTCTTACATATTTACATCGATATACAAATATCCACGGTTTACCCGCATCTCTCATCCTTCCCCCCCCCCACAAATATTTCCCGCCAAACTCACTTTAAAAGTCCAAAGGACGTTCTACCGCATATTCACGCTTCAACATCCACCTTCACACACATGTGTACATCAATCGCTCTNCCCAAATTTTAGAACCCCCCCCCCCCAAAACGCAAAACGAACGAACGAAACAAGGAGAACGAAAGGTTCGACGATCCGCGTTTGACGAAACAGTAACTACCCTTATAATGTAACGTTGTACCGACTGACACGGGGCTAACACGTGGCTTTCGATGTTTCTCTCCCGGCGCGGCGTCGCGACGCAGGAGAGCGACGGTGGTTGCGATGGTAGCGACGCCGAGATGATCGGTAATGGGAGACGCGGAGGCGGAACGGAAAGGGATCGCGATATGGAGGAGGATGAGGACGAAGGAAGGGAGGAAAGGAGCTCAGAGGGTGGAGGTGGTGGAGGTTTCGGTGGTTGGAGGTCCCATCTACTCGGTGGGCTGACGCAACGTGTCAAATCCTGGTACTGGGGCGCCAGGCCCCTCGTAAGTTTAAATTTAAACGAAACCACAAACACACAAAAGTCTATCACGCACAGATACTTTTTCGTCTATTTTTTTTCTTCACTTTCGATCTTCTCTCTCTGTCTGTCTGTCTGTATTTTTCCCTTTGTTTTTCTCTTTCCTTTCTCTCTCTCTCCCTGTTTTTCTTTCTTTCAACTTTATCGAGATCTGTCTCGTTTTATTTTACTTGAAAATTTCTAATTTCTTTGCTCTTTCTGCTCTCTCACGTCTCATGTTCGCGAAACGTTTTCGAGCGTTTCGAGTCGCGGCGAACGGATACCTCGACCGTGGAACTTCTCTCGTAAAGCTTAAACAGCCCGACCTGTCTTAACGAATCTCGAGTGTTTTAAAAGCTTCCGGGCGTTAAAATGTCCGCGGCAATGCAAATTTGCAAATTTCCATCCGTATCGCTCGCCGGACTGAAATTTCGCGGCTTTTAACGTGGCTCTTGGATTTTTCAACGCCGGTCAAGATGGATGGACTTTTCTGGAAGAAAATGTCCGCGGCAATGCAAATTTGCAAATTTCCATCCGTATCGCTCGCCGGACTGAAATTTCGCGGCTTTTAACGTGGCTCTTGGATTTTTCAACGCCGGTCAAGATGGATGGACTTTTCTGGAAGGTTTCTCTTCGAGATCCTCGCGCGGTTCTTTCGCGGTCGTTGCGATTCGAGGCGACTCGTTTGCACATCGGGAAGAGGGAAGTCGTTGAGTGCCTGTCGACTTTAATGGGATATCTTTTTTCTACTTATTTTTTTTTTNACCAGGATTCTCTTCGACTACAGCGTGCACACCAAGTTGTCAGCATCAGCCTCTTTAGCTCTTGTGTGCTGTCATCGAGCGTATTCGAGGTGGCTTTGATTAGCTTCGTGACTGTATCCGCAGAATCAAGTTCCTTCTGAAATAGTTAAAAAAATGAAACGTAATATTTTCGTTATATCATAAGAAGATAAGAATTTTCAGATTGAGGCTTCCAAGGCTTTGCAGACAATAGAAGGTTCAAATGAAAATTAATAAATTTTAAATAATAAACAGTTCGAGATAATCGAAATTTCTAGAATGAAATATTCGAATAACTTTGAGAGAAAGAATCGAACAAACTAAAAGGATGAAGATTTCAACTGAATTTTAAAAGAGACTTCCAGAAAGGAATGTAAGTCTTTCTAACGGTGTACTGTCACGGAGTTGCAAAGTCAACCGGAGACCGGATGGGTCAAACTCCGCCGATGAAACGTAGCTGTGCCCGTTTCAGGAACTCGCGCACAAACTCTCGCGGAGCTTCGACATGCAAGAAGCTCAGCTCCTCGAAGAGGGTGGTTCTGGTGCAGCTACTGCCGGGGCTGGGAGTGCCGGTGGTGCGCCACGAAGACATCACAGTGCTCAAAGGTTGGCCAGAAACGAAATGTCGGAGAGAAGGGAAGAAGACAGTGCCCTGGTGGTCCCTGATCATCAGGGTAACCTGAGGATCACCGTCAAGAAGACCAAATCGATTTTGGGCATTGCCATCGAGGGTGGTGCCAATACCAAACACCCGCTGCCCAGGATCATCAATATACATGTGAGACAATTTTTGTTCACAGAGAAACAAGCATTGATTTTATTTAAGAATAAAATCTGTTCCGCGATGGAATTGTGTTTGTAAAATATGTTTAATTCAGTAAAGTATTTAAATATCATAAATTAGACTATATTTTTATTGGACATATCTTTATAGGAATTATTATTTCAATTAAGAGTATTTAAATTATTAAAAAATAAATGGAAATATTGCAGCCGTTTGTACGCGTAAAAATTGTAATATTTAATAGATGAAACGAATCTTNTTTTATTTAAGAATAAAATCTGTTCCGCGATGGAATTGTGTTTGTAAAATATGTTTAATTCAGTAAAGTATTTAAATATCATAAATTAGACTATATTTTTATTGGACATATCTTTATAGGAATTATTGTTTCAATTAAGAGTATTTAAATTATTAAAAAATAAATGGAAATATTGCAGCCGTTTGTACGCGTAAAAATTGTGATATTTAATAGATGAAACGAATCTTTACGCAGATCTCCAGTTATATTCATAAAATTATGGATTTGCTCAAAAAATTAGCAGCATTGTAAGATAATTTTTGTACCTATTTCATGATTTGTTTAACATTAATATTTAATAGATGAAACGAATCTTTACGCAGATCTCCAGTTATATTCATAAAATTATGGATTTGCTCAAAAAATTAGCAGCATTGTAAGATAATTTTTGTACCTATTTCATGATTTGTTTAACATTTATCGTTAATCTTTCGGACATCAGTGTAGCACAGTAATTACTCGTAGCTGTAGCGTTAAGCAAACATATTACCCTATACGGAACGCTAATCAATTAACGCATTTACAGGATAATGGGGCGGCGTACGAGGCCGGTGGCCTCGAGGTCGGTCAGCTGATTCTGGAAGTCGATGGCCACAAAGTCGAAGGTAATTTCAAATCTCCGCTAATGCAAATACAAATATTACAAAAATTCTCGACAAATAATTACACTCAATAAATTTTGTCCACAGGTCTCCATCATCAAGAAGTAGCAAGACTGATCGCAGAGTCGTTCGCAAGGCGAGACCGCAACGAGATCGAGTTCCTGGTAGTCGAGGCGAAGAAGAGCAACCTGGAGCCGAAACCAACGGCTCTGATATTCCTGGAGGCGTAGCAGGAATCTCCCACCTCCGAGCCGGAACCACCGTAGCCCAACGTGACAAGAGCTCGGCCCGCGACACATTTCGAGCGTCGTCGACGCTGAACCGTCGGTTGAAGCTGAAGAGGAGTTTCGTGACGAAACGAGGAGATAGATCGTCAAGCTTGTCGATCAACGAACACAATCGGTGACAAAATCGACACGAAGAGAAAGGCGAAGGACGAGCTTGGCTCTTCATCTTCATCGAACGCTCCCGATTCAACGTGTGTCGAGNTCTTCATCGAACGCTCCCGATTCAACGTGTGTCGAGCTCTTAGTCAGGTGCTAATCGAACCTGGCCTTGGTGGTGGGAATTTTCCAAGAAGAATACACGAGAAATAAAAACGCGAAACAAAGAGAGAAGAAGAACAGGGGAGATGTTAAGAGGCGAATAAAGCTCGATTAGCGAGTCAATAGGATGATAATTACGCGATCGTCCATACCGTCGTGGTTGCCCTTGTTGCNGATGATAATTACGCGATCGTCCATACCGTCGTGGTTGCCCTTGTTGCTAACCAGCTTTCAGGCTAACGGTACCGGATGTTTCTAGTTCTTCTAGACTTTCCAACTCTTTACCGAGCCGAAGATGCCGTTGCCTGGAGAGCAAATTGAAAATTATCGATTTGAACCAGAGACGAGGAACAAAACTGTGAACGATCGAAAGACGAAATATAAAGTAGTACAAAGAAGATATGATTTCTGAGAGATCGTGCGAGGAGAGATACTTTCAGTGTGAAGATAACGTTAAAAGAGAGAAGAGAGGTTGTCTGTGCCAAACTATTAGGGATTGTTTCGTGTATACTAATTATGATACTCTTATAATTGTAACGAGATACAATAGGGAACTCTATCAGGGGAAGAGTGGAGAGTCATCGAGCGCATGAATACCGATCGTGGGATCCTGAATGACTAACTTGTGCTAACGCCTCATGACGTTGGTGTTGCGTGTGATGTTCGTCTCACGAACACGAAACGGACATGATCACGGAAAGTGTCAAGAGGTACGAGACAGTGAGATCACGCGAGACACGATGATCCGCTGAAACGCGTTTTCGAATATCCTGAACGGTGTTGCCGGGTCAGGATTTTCGTCGATCCGATTCCTCGAATGGATTATTTAGTGATACCGTGATGACAATCGGTTTGAAACTGTCTTTTAAATACACACTGTCTGGAATTTTCGAATATCCTGAACGGTGTTGCCGGGTCAGGATTTTCGTCGATCCGATTCCTCGAATGGATTATTTAGTGATACCGTGATGACAATCGGTTTGAAACTGTCTTTTAAATACACACTGTCTGGAAAATGTAATTTCAAGCTGACAACAAGCTATTGTTTCAAATTTTTCGAGCCTACATTTCTAAATTTTCCACTTTGAATTTTACTTCGAACTTCAAACTTTGAATTACCAAGAAGAGTAGCTGTTACATATTTTTATATTTCTCAAATCACAGCCTGTTA